>JARGYO010002032.1:0-58994 GCA_029206835.1 Rana muscosa | reverse complement strand
CCTGACTCCTCTCAGAGGGATGGGGAGAGTCCACCTGACTCCTCTCAGAGGGATGGGATAGTCCACCTGACTCCTCTCAGAGGGATGGGAGAGTCCACCCGACTCCTCTCAGAGGGATGGGAGAGTCCACCTGACTCCTCTCAGAGGGATGGGAGTCCACCCGACTCCTCTCAGAGGGATGGGAGAGTCCACCTGACTCCTCTCAGAGGGATGGGAGTCCACCCGACTCCTCTCAGAGGGATGGGAGAGTCCACCTGACTCCTCTCAGAGGGATGGGAGTCCACCTGACTCCTCTCAGAGGGATGGGAGAGTCCACCTGACTCCTCTCAGAGGGATGGGAGTCCACCTGACTCCTCTCAGAGGGATGGGAGAGTCCACCTGACTCCTCTCAGAGGGATGGGAGAGTCCACCCGACTCCTCTCAGAGGGGATGGGAGAGTCCACCTGACTCCTCTCAGAGGGATGGGAGAGTCCACCTGACTCCTCTCAGAGGGATGGGAAGAGTCCACCTGACTCCTCTCAGAGGGATGGGAGAGTCCACCCGACTCCTCTCAGAGGGATGGGAGAGTCCACCTGACTCCTCTCAGAGGGATGGGAGAGTCCACCTGACTCCTCTCAGAGGGATGGGAGAGTCCACCTGACTCCTCTCAGAGGGATGGGAGAGTCCACCTGACTCCTCTCAGAGGGATGGGATAGTCCACCTGACTCCTCTCAGAGGGATGGGAGAGTCCACCTGACTCCTCTCAGAGGGATGGGAGAGTCCACCTGACTCCTCTCAGAGGGATGGGAGAGTCCACCTGACCTCTCAGAGGGATGGAGTCCACCCGACTCCTCTCAGAGGGATGGGAGAGTCCACCTGACTCCTCTCAGAGGATGGAGTCCACCCGACTCCTCTCAGAGGGATGGGAGAGTCCACCTGACTCCTCTCAGAGGGATGGGAGAGTCCACCTGACTCCTCTCAGAGGGATGGGAGTCCACCCGACTCCTCTCAGAGGGATGGGAGAGTCCACCTGACTCCTCTCAGAGGGATGGGAGTCCACCCGACTCCTCTCAGAGGGATGGGAGAGTCCACCTGACTCCTCTCAGAGGGATGGGAGAGTCCACCCGACTCCTCTCAGAGGGATGGGAGAGTCCACCTGACTCCTCTCAGAGGGATGGGAGAGTCCACCTGACTCCTCTCAGAGGGATGGAAGAGTCCACCTGACTCCTCTCAGAGGGATGGGAGAGTCCACCCGACTCCTCTCAGAGGGATGGGAGAGTCCACCTGACTCCTCTCAGAGGGATGGGAGAGTCCACCTGACTCCTCTCAGAGGGATGGGAGAGTCCACCTGACTCCTCTCAGAGGGATGGGAGAGTCCACCTGACTCCTCTCAGAGGGATGGGAGAGTCCACCTGACTCCTCTCAGAGGGATGGGATAGTCCACCTGACTCCTCTCAGAGGGATGGGAGAGTCCACCCGACTCCTCTCAGAGGGATGGGAGAGTCCACCTGACTCCTCTCAGAGGGATGGGAGTCCACCCGACTCCTCTCAGAGGGATGGGAGAGTCCACCTGACTCCTCTCAGAGGGATGGGAGTCCACCCGACTCCTCTCAGAGGGATGGGAGAGTCCACCTGACTCCTCTCAGAGGGATGGGAGTCCACCCGACTCCTCTCAGAGGGATGGGAGAGTCCACCTGACTCCTCTCAGAGGGATGGGAGTCCACCTGACTCCTCTCAGAGGGATGGGAGAGTCCACCTGACTCCTCTCAGAGGGATGGGAGAGTCCACCTGACTCCTCTCAGAGGGATGGGAGAGTCCACCTGACTCCTCTCAGAGGGATGGGAGTCCACCCGACTCCTCTCAGAGGGATGGGAGAGTCCACCTGACTCCTCTCAGAGGATGGGAGAGTCCACCTGACTCCTCTCAGAGGGATGGGAGAGTCCACCTGACTCCTCTCAGAGGATGGGAGAGTCCACCTGACTCCTCTCAGAGGGATGGGATAGTCCACCTGACTCCTCTCAGAGGGATGGGAGAGTCCACCTGACTCCTCTCAGAGGGATGGGAGAGTCCACCTGACTCCTCTCAGAGGGATGGGAGTCAACTGACTCCTCTCAGAGGGATGGGAGAGCCCACCCGACTCCTCTCAGAGGGATGGGAGAGTCCACCTGACTCCTCTCAGAGGAATGGGAGCCCACCTGACTCCTCTCAGAGGGATGGGAGTCCACCTGACTCCTCTCAGAGGGATGGGAGAGTCCACCTGACTCCTCTCAGAGGGATGGGAGAGTCCACCTGACTCCTCTCAGAGGGATGGGAGAGTCCACCTGACTCCTCTCAGAGGGATGGGAGAGTCCACCTGACTCCTCTCAGAGGGATGGGAGAGTCCACCTGACTCCTCTCAGAGGAATGGGATAGTCCACCTGACTCCTCTCAGAGGGATGGGAGAGTCCACCCGACTCCTTCTCAGAGGGATGGGAGAGTCCACCTGACTCCTCTCAGAGGGATGGGAGTCCACCGACTCCTCTCAGAGGGGATGGGAGAGTCCACCTGACTCCTCTCAGAGGGATGGGAGTCCACCTGACTCCTCTCAGAGGGATGGGAGAGTCCACCCGACTCCTCTCAGAGGGATGGGAGAGTCCACCTGACTCCTCTCAGAGGGATGGGAGTCCACCTGACTCCTCTCAGAGGGATGGGAGAGTCCACCTGACTCCTCTCAGAGGGATGGGAGTCCACCTGACTCCTCTCAGAGGGATGGGAGAGTCCACCTGACTCCTCTCAGAGGGATGGGAGAGTCCACCGACTCCTCTCAGAGGGATGGGAGAGTCCACCTGACTCCTCTCAGAGGGATGGGAGAGTCCACCTGACTCCTCTCAGAGGGATGGAAGAGTCCACCTGACTCCTCTCAGAGGGATGGGAGAGTCCACCCGACTCCTCTCAGAGGGATGGGAGAGTCCACCTGACTCCTCTCAGAGGGATGGGAGAGTCCACCTGACTCCTCTCAGAGGGATGGGAGAGGTCCACCTGACTCCTCTCAGAGGGATGGGAGAGTCCACCTGACTCCCTCTCAGAGGGATGGGAGAGTCCACCTGACTCCTCTCAGAGGGATGGGATAGTCCACCTGACTCCTCTCAGAGGGATGGGAGAGTCCACCTGACTCCTCTCAGAGGGATGGGAGAGTCCACCTGACTCCTCTCAGAGGGATGGGAGAGTCCACCTGACTCCTCTCAGAGGGATGGGAGTCCACCCGACTCCTCTCAGAGGGATGGGAGAGTCCACCTGACTCCTCTCAGAGGGATGGGAGAGTCCACCTGACTCCTCTCAGAGGGATGGGAGAGTCCACCTGACTCCTCTCAGAGGGATGGGAGAGTCCACCTGACTCCTCTCAGAGGGATGGGATAGTCCACCTGACTCCTCTCAGAGGGATGGGAGAGTCCACCTGACTCCTCTCAGAGGGATGGGAGAGTCCACCTGACTCCTCTCAGAGGGATGGGAGTCCAACTGACTCCTCTCAGAGGGATGGGAGAGCCCACCCGACTCCTCTCAGAGGGATGGGAGAGTCCACTGACTCCTCTCAGAGGAATGGGAGCCCACCTGACTCCTCTCAGAGGGATGGGAGTCCACCTGACTCCTCTCAGAGGGATGGGAGAGTCCACCTGACTCCTCTCAGAGGGATGGGAGAGTCCACCTGACTCCTCTCAGAGGGATGGGAGAGTCCACCTGACTCCTCTCAGAGGGATGGAGAGTCCACCTGACCCTCTCAGAGGATGGGAGAGTCCACCTGACTCCTCTCAGAGGGATGGGATAGTCCACCTGACTCCTCTCAGAGGGATGGGAGAGTCCACCCGACTCCTCTCAGAGGGATGGGAGAGTCCACCTGACTCCTCTCAGAGGGATGGGAGTCCACCCGACTCCTCTCAGAGGGATGGGAGAGTCCACCTGACTCCTCTCAGAGGGATGGGAGTCCACCTGACTCCTCTCAGAGGGATGGAGAGTCCACCCGACTCCGTCTCAGAGGGATGGGAGAGTCCACCTGACTCCTCTCAGAGGGATGGGAGTCCACCTGACTCCTCTCAGAGGGATGGGAGAGTCCACCTGACTCCTCTCAGAGGGATGGGAGAGTCCACCTGACTCCTCTCAGAGGGATGGGATAGTCCACCTGACTCCTCTCAGAGGGATGGGAGAGTCCACCTGACTCCTCTCAGAGGATGGGAGAGTCCACCTGACTCCTCTCAGAGGGATGGGAGAGTCCACCTGACTCCTCTCAGAGGGAATGGGAGTCCACCCGACTCCTCTCAGAGGGATGGGAGAGTCCACCTGACTCCTCTCAGAGGGATGGGAGTCCACCGACTCCTCTCAGAGGGATGGGAGAGTCCACCTGACTCCTCTCAGAGGGATGGGAGTCCACCTGACTCCTCTCAGAGGGATGGGAGAGTCCACCTGACTCCTCTCAGAGGGATGGGAGTCCACCTGACTCCTCTCAGAGGGATGGGAGAGTCCACCTGACTCCTCTCAGAGGATGGGAGAGTCCACCCGACTCCTCTCAGAGGGATGGGAGAGTCCACCCTGACTCCTCTCAGAGGGATGGGAGAGTCCACCTGACTCCTCTCAGAGGGATGGAGAGTCCACCTGACTCCTCTCAGAGGGATGGGAGAGTCCACCTGACTCCTCTCAGAGGGATGGGAGAGTCCACCTGACTCCTCTCAGAGGGATGGAGAGGTCCACCTGACTCCTCTCAGAGGGATGGGAGAGTCCACCTGACTCCTCTCAGAGGGATGGGATAGTCCACCTGACTCCTCTCAGAGGGATGGGAGAGTCCACCTGACTCCTCTCAGAGGGATGGGAGAGTCCACCTGACTCCTCTCAGAGGGATGGGAGAGTCCACCTGACTCCTCTCAGAGGATGGGGAGAGTCCACCTGACTCCTCTCAGAGGGGATGGAGAGTCCACCTGACTCCTCTCAGAGGGATGGGAGAGTCCACCTGACTCCTCTCAGAGGGATGGGAGTCCACCCGACTCCTCTCAGAGGGATGGGAGAGTCCACCTGACTCCTCTCAGAGGGATGGGAGAGTCCACCTGACTCCTCTCAGAGGGATGGAGAGTCCACCTGACTCCTCTCAGAGGGATGGGAGAGTCCACCTGACTCCTCTCAGAGGGATGGGATAGTCCACCTGGACTCCTCTCAGAGGGATGGGAGAGTCCACCTGACTCCTCTCAAGGGATGGGAGAGTCCACCTGACTCCTCTCAGAGGGATGGGAGTCCAACTGACTCCTCTCAGAGGGATGGGAGAGCCCACCCGACTCCTCTCAGAGGGATGGGAGAGTCCACCTGACTCCTCTCAGAGGAATGGGAGCCCACCTGACTCCTCTCAGAGGGATGGGAGTCCACCTGACTCCTCTCAGAGGGATGGGAGAGTCCACCTGACTCCTCTCAGAGGATGGGAGAGTCCACCTGACTCCTCTCAGAGGGATGGGAGAGTCCACCTGACTCCTCTCAGAGGGATGGGAGAGTCCACCTGACTCCTCTCAGAGGGATGGGAGAGTCCACCTGACTCCTCTCAGAGGGATGGGATAGTCCACCTGAACTCCTCTCAGAGGGATGGGAGAGTCCACCGACTCCTCTCAGAGGGATGGGAGAGTCCACCTGACTCCTCTCAGAGGGATGGGAGTCCACCCGACTCCTCTCAGAGGGATGGGAGAGTCCACCTGACTCCTCTCAGAGGGATGGGAGTCCACCTGACTCCTCTCAGAGGGATGGGAGAGTCCACCCGACTCCTCTCAGAGGGATGGGAGAGTCCCACCTGACTCCTCTCAGAGGGATGGGAGTCCACCTGACTCCTCTCAGAGGGATGGGAGAGTCCACCTGACTCCTCTCAGAGGGATGGGAGAGTCCACCTGACTCCTCTCAGAGGGATGGGATAGTCCACCTGACTCCTCTCAGAGGGATGGGAGAGTCCACCTGACTCCTCTCAGAGGGATGGGAGAGTCCACCTGACTCCTCTCAGAGGGATGGGAGAGTCCACCTGACTCCTCTCAGAGGGATGGGAGTCCACCCGACTCCTCTCAGAGGGATGGGAGAGTCCACCTGACTCCTCTCAGAGGGATGGGAGTCCACCCGACTCCTCTCAGAGGGATGGGAGAGTCCACCTGACTCCTCTCAGAGGGATGGGAGTCCACCTGACTCCTCTCAGAGGGATGGGAGAGTCCACCTGACTCCTCTCAGAGGGATGGGAGTCCACCTGACTCCTCTCAGAGGGATGGGAGAGTCCACCTGACTCCTCTCAGAGGGATGGGAGAGTCCACCCGACTCCTCTCAGAGGGATGGAGAGTCCACCTGACTCCTCTCAGAGGGATGGGAGAGTCCACCTGACTCCTCTCAGAGGGATGGAAGAGTCCACCTGACTCCTCTCAGAGGGATGGGAGAGTCCCTGACCCTCAGAGGATGGAGGTCCCCTACTCCTCAGAGGGATGGGAGAGTCCACCTGACTCCTCTCAGAGGGATGGGAGAGTCCACCTGACTCCTCTCAGAGGGATGGGAGAGTCCACCTGACTCCTCTCAGAGGGATGGGAGAGTCCACCTGACTCCTCTCAGAGGGATGGGAGAGTCCACCTGACTCCTCTCAGAGGGATGGAGAGTCCACCTGACTCCTCTCAGAGGGATGGGAGAGTCCACCTGACTCCTCTCAGAGGGATGGAGAGTCCACCTGACTCCTCTCAGAGGGATGGGGAGTCCACCTGACTCCTCTCAGAGGGATGGGAGAGTCCACCTGACTCCTCTCAGAGGGATGGGAGAGTCCACCTGACTCCTCTCAGAGGGATGGGAGAGTCCACCTGACTCCTCTCAGAGGGATGGGAGAGTCCACCTGACTCCTCTCAGAGGGATGGGAGAGTCCACCTGACTCCTCTCAGAGGGATGGGAGAGTCCACTGACTCCTCTCAGAGGGATGGGGAGTCCACCGACTCCTCTCAGAGGGATGGGAGAGTCCACCTGACTCCTCTCAGAGGGATGGGAGAGTCCACCTGACTCCTCTCAGAGGGATGGGAGAGTCCACCTGACTCCTCTCAGAGGGATGGGAGAGTCCACCTGACTCCTCTCAGAGGGATGGGATAGTCCACCTGACTCCTCTCAGAGGGATGGGAGAGTCCACCTGACTCCTCTCAGAGGGATGGGAGAGTCCACCTGACTCCTCTCAGAGGGATGGGAGTCCAACTGACTCCTCTCAGAGGGATGGGAGAGCCCACCCGACTCCTCTCAGAGGGATGGGAGAGTCCACCTGACTCCTCTCAGAGGAATGGGAGCCCACCTGACTCCTCTCAGAGGGATGGGAGTCCACCTGACTCCTCTCAGAGGGATGGGAGAGTCCACCTGACTCCTCTCAGAGGGATGGGAGAGTCCACCTGACTCCTCTCAGAGGGATGGGAGAGTCCACCTGACTCCTCTCAGAGGGATGGGAGAGTCCACCTGACTCCTCTCAGAGGGATGGGAGAGTCCACCTGACTCCTCTCAGAGGAATGGGATAGTCCACCTGACTCCTCTCAGAGGGATGGGAGAGTCCACCCGACTCCTCTCAGAGGGATGGGAGAGTCCACCTGACTCCTCTCAGAGGGATGGGAGTCCACCCGACTCCTCTCAGAGGGATGGGAGAGTCCACCTGACTCCTCTCAGAGGGATGGGAGTCCACCTGACTCCTCTCAGAGGGATGGGAGAGTCCACCCGACTCCTCTCAGAGGGATGGGAGAGTCCACCTGACTCCTCTCAGAGGGATGGGAAGTCCACCTGACTCCTCTCAGAGGGATGGGAGAGTCCACTCTGACTCCTCTCAGAGGGATGGGAGTCCACCTGACTCCTCTCAGAGGGATGGGAGAGTCCACCTGACTCCTCTCAGAGGGATGGAGGTCCACCCGACTCCTCTCAGAGGGATGGGAGAGTCCACCTGACTCCTCTCAGAGGGATGGGAGAGTCCACCTGACTCCTCTCAGAGGGATGGAAGAGTCCACCTGACTCCTCTCAGAGGGATGGGAGAGTCCACCCGACTCCTCTCAGAGGGATGGAGAGTCCACCTGACTCCTCTCAGAGGGATGGGAGAGTCCACCTGACTCCTCTCAGAGGGATGGGAGAGTCCACCTGACTCCTCTCAGAGGGATGGGAGAGTCCACCTGACTCCTCTCAGAGGGATGGGAGAGTCCACCTGACTCCTCTCAGAGGGATGGGAGAGTCCACCTGACTCCTCTCAGAGGGATGGGAGAGTCCACCTGACTCCTCTCAGAGGGATGGGAGAGTCCACCTGACTCCTCTCAGAGGGATGGGAGTCCACCCGACTCCTCTCAGAGGGATGGGAGAGTCCACCTGACTCCTCTCAGAGGGATGGGAGAGTCCACCTGACTCCTCTCAGAGGGATGGGAGAGTCCACCTGACTCCTCTCAGAGGGATGGGAGAGTCCACCTGACTCCTCTCAGAGGGATGGGATAGTCCACCTGACTCCTCTCAGAGGGATGGGAGAGTCCACCTGACTCCTCTCAGAGGGATGGGAGAGTCCACCTGACTCCTCTCAGAGGGATGGGAGTCCAACTGACTCCTCTCAGAGGGATGGGAGAGCCCACCCGACTCCTCTCAGAGGGATGGGAGAGTCCACCTGACTCCTCTCAGAGGAATGGGAGCCCACCTGACTCCCTCTCAGAGGGATGGGAGTCCACCTGACTCCTCTCAGAGGGATGGGAGAGTCCACCTGACTCCTCTCAGAGGGATGGGAGAGTCCACCTGACTCCTCTCAGAGGGATGGGAGAGTCCACCTGACTCCTCTCAGAGGGATGGGAGAGTCCACCTGACTCTCTCAGAGGGATGGGAGAGTCCACCTGACTCCTCTCAGAGGGATGGGATAGTCCACCTGACTCCTCTCAGAGGGATGGGAGAGTCCACCCGACTCCTCTCAGAGGGATGGGAGAGTCCACCTGACTCCTCTCAGAGGGATGGGAGTCCACCCGACTCCTCTCAGAGGGATGGGAGAGTCCACCTGACTCCTCTCAGAGGGATGGGAGTCCACCTGACTCCTCTCAGAGGGATGGGAGAGTCCACCGACTCCTCTCAGAGGGATGGGAGAGTCCACCTGACTCCTCTCAGAGGGATGGGAGTCCACCTGACTCCTCTCAGAGGGATGGGGAGAGTCACCTGACTCCTCTCAGAGGGATGGGAGAGTCCACCTGACTCCTCTCAGAGGGATGGGATAGTCCACCTGACTCCTCTCAGAGGGATGGGGAGAGTCCACCTGACTCCTCTCAGAGGGATGGGAGAGTCCACCTGACTCCTCTCAGAGGGATGGGAGAGTCCACCTGACTCCTCTCAGAGGGATGGGAGTCCACCCGACTCCTCTCAGAGGGATGGGAGAGTCCACCTGACTCCTCTCAGAGGGATGGGAGTCCACCCGACTCCTCTCAGAGGGATGGGAGAGTCCACCTGACTCCTCTCAGAGGGATGGGAGTCCACCTGACTCCTCTCAGAGGGATGGGAGAGTCCACCTGACTCCTCTCAGAGGGATGGGAGTCCACCTGACTCCTCTCAGAGGGATGGGAGAGTCCACCTGACTCCTCTCAGAGGGATGGGAGAGTCCACCCGACTCCTCTCAGAGGGATGGGAGAGTCCACCTGACTCCTCTCAGAGGGATGGGAGAGTCCACCTGACTCCTCTCAGAGGGATGGAAGAGTCCACCTGACTCCTCTCAGAGGGATGGGAGAGTCCACCTGACTCCTCTCAGAGGGATGGGAGAGTCCACCTGACTCCTCTCAGAGGGATGGGAGAGTCCACCTGACTCCTCTCAGAGGGATGGGAGAGTCCACCTGACTCCTCTCAGAGGGATGGGATAGTCCACCTGACTCCTCTCAGAGGGATGGGAGAGTCCACCTGACTCCTCTCAGAGGGATGGGAGAGTCCACCTGACTCCTCTCAGAGGGATGGGAGAGTCCACCTGACTCCTCTCAGAGGGATGGGAGAGTCCACCTGACTCCTCTCAGAGGGATGGGAGAGTCCACCTGACTCCTCTCAGAGGGATGGGAGTCCACCTGACTCCTCTCAGAGGGATGGGAGAGTCCACCTGACTCCTCTCAGAGGGATGGGAGAGTCCACCTGACTCCTCTCAGAGGGATGGGAGAGTCCACCTGACTCCTCTCAGAGGGATGGGAGAGTCCACCTGACTCCTCTCAGAGGGATGGGAGAGTCCACCTGACTCCTCTCAGAGGGATGGGAGAGTCCACCTGACTCCTCTCAGAGGGATGGGAGTCCACCCGACTCCTCTCAGAGGGATGGGAGAGTCCACCTGACTCCTCTCAGAGGGATGGGAGAGTCCACCTGACTCCTCTCAGAGGGATGGGAGAGTCCACCTGACTCCTCTCAGAGGGATGGGAGAGTCCACCTGACTCCTCTCAGAGGGATGGGATAGTCCACCTGACTCCTCTCAGAGGGATGGGAGAGTCCACCTGGACTCCTCTCAGAGGGATGGGAGAGTCCACCTGACTCCTCTCAGAGGGATGGGAGTCCAACTGACTCCTCTCAGAGGATGGGAGAGCCCACCCGACTCCTCTCAGAGGGATGGGAGAGTCCACCTGACTCCTCTCAGAGGAATGGGAGCCCACCTGACTCCTCTCAGAGGGATGGGAGTCCACCTGACTCCTCTCAGAGGGATGGGAGAGTCCACCTGACTCCTCTCAGAGGGATGGGAGAGTCCACCTGACTCCTCTCAGAGGGATGGGAGAGTCCACCTGACTCCTCTCAGAGGGATGGGAGAGTCCACCTGACTCCTCTCAGAGGGATGGGAGAGTCCACCTGACTCCTCTCAGAGGAATGGGATAGTCCACCTGACTCCTCTCAGAGGGATGGGAGAGTCCACCCGACTCCTCTCAGAGGGATGGGAGAGTCCACCTGACTCCTCTCAGAGGGATGGGAGTCCACCCGACTCCTCTCAGAGGGATGGGAGAGTCCACCTGACTCCTCTCAGAGGGATGGGAGTCCACCTGAACTCCTCTCAGAGGGATGGGAGAGTCCACCCGACTCCTCTCAGAGGGATGGGAGAGTCCACCTGACTCCTCTCAGAGGGATGGGAGTCCACCTGACTCCTCTCAGAGGGATGGGAGAGTCCACCTGACTCCTCTCAGAGGGATGGGAGTCCACCTGACTCCTCTCAGAGGGATGGGAGAGTCCACCTGACCTCCTCTCAGAGGGATGGGAGAGTCCACCCGACTCCTCTCAGAGGGATGGGAGAGTCCACCTGACTCCTCCTCAGAGGGATGGGAGAGTCCACCTGACTCCTCTCAGAGGGATGGAAGAGTCCACCTGACTCCTCTCAGAGGGATGGGAGAGTCCACCCGACTCTCTCAGAGGGATGGGAGAGTCCACCTGACTCCTCTCAGAGGGATGGGAGAGTCCACCTGACTCCTCTCAGAGGGATGGGAGAGTCCACCTGACTCCTCTCAGAGGGATGGGAGAGTCCACCTGACTCCTCTCAGAGGGATGGGATAGTCCACCTGACTCCTCTCAGAGGGATGGGAGAGTCCACCTGACTCCTCTCAGAGGGATGGGAGAGTCCACCTGACTCCTCTCAGAGGGATGGGAGAGTCCACCTGACTCCTCTCAGAGGGATGGGAGTCCCACCCGACTCCTCTCAGAGGGATGGGAGAGTCCACCTGACTCCTCTCAGAGGGATGGGGAGAGTCCACCTGACTCCTCTCAGAGGGATGGGAGAGTCCACCTGACTCCTCTCAGAGGGATGGGAGAGTCCACCTGACTCCTCTCAGAGGGATGGGATAGTCCACCTGACTCCTCTCAGAGGGATGGGAGAGTCCACCTGACTCCTCTCAGAGGATGGGAGAGTCCACCTGACTCCTCTCAGAGGGATGGGAGAGTCCACCTGACTCCTCTCAGAGGGATGGGAGAGTCCACCTGACTCCTCTCAGAGGGATGGGAGTCCAACTGACTCCTCTCAGAGGGATGGGAGAGCCCACCCGACTCCTCTCAGAGGGATGGGAGAGTCCACCTGACTCCTCTCAGAGGAATGGGAGCCCACCTGACTCCTCTCAGAGGGATGGGAGTCCACCTGACTCCTCTCAGAGGGATGGGAGAGTCCACCTGACTCCTCTCAGAGGGATGGGAGAGTCCACCTGACTCCTCTCAGAGGGATGGGAGAGTCCACCTGACTCCTCTCAGAGGGATGGGAGAGTCCACCTGACTCCTCTCAGAGGGATGGGAGAGTCCACCTGACTCCTCTCAGAGGGATGGGATAGTCCACCTGACTCCTCTCAGAGGGATGGGAGAGTCCACCCGACTCCTCTCAGAGGGATGGGAGAGTCCACCTGACTCCTCTCAGAGGGATGGGAGTCCACCCGACTCCTCTCAGAGGGATGGGAGAGTCCACCTGACTCCTCTCAGAGGGATGGGAGTCCACCTGACTCCTCTCAGAGGGATGGGAGAGTCCACCCGACTCCTCTCAGAGGGATGGGAGAGTCCACCTGACTCCTCTCAGAGGGATGGGAGTCCACCTGACTCCTCTCAGAGGGATGGGAGAGTCCACTCTGACTCCTCTCAGAGGGATGGGAGTATCTGTCTCACCTGACTCCTCTCAGAGGGATGGGATAGTCCACCTGACTCCTCTCAGAGGGATTGGGAGAGTCCACCTGACTCCTCTCAGAGGGATGGGAGAGTCCACCTGACTCCTCTCAGAGGGATGGGAGAGTCCACCCGACTCCTCTCAGAGGGATGGGAGAGTCCACCTGACTCCTCTCAGAGGGATGGGAGTCCACCCGACTCCTCTCAGAGGGATGGGAGAGTCCACCTGACTCCTCTCAGAGGGATGGGAGTCCACCCGACTCCTCTCAGAGGGATGGGAGAGTCCACCTGACTCCTCTCAGAGGGATGGGAGTCCACCTGACTCCTCTCAGAGGGATGGGAGAGTCCACCTGACTCCTCTCAGAGGGATGGGGAGTCCACCTGACTCCTCTCAGAGGGATGGGAGAGTCCACCCGACTCCTCTCAGAGGGATGGGAGAGTCCACCCGACTCCTCTCAGAGGGATGGGAGAGTCCACCGTGACTCCTCTCAGAGGGATGGGAGAGTCCACCTGACTCCTCTCAGAGGGATGGAAGAGTCCACCTGACTCCTCTCAGAGGGATGGGAGAGTCCACCTGACTCCTCTCAGAGGGATGGGAGAGTCCACCTGACTCCTCTCAGAGGATGGGAGAGTCCACCTGACTCCTCTCAGAGGGATGGGAGAGTCCACCTGACTCCTCTCAGAGGGATGGGATAGTCCACCTGACTCCTCTCAGAGGGATGGGAGAGTCCACCTGACTCCTCTCAGAGGGATGGGAGAGTCCACCTGACTCTCTCAGAGGGATGGGAGAGTCCACCTGACTCCTCTCAGAGGGATGGGAGAGTCCACCTGACTCCTCTCAGAGGGATGGGAGAGCCCACCTGACTCCCCTCAGAGGGATGGGAGAGTCCACCTGACTCCCCTCAGAGGGATGGGAGAGCCCACCTGACTCCCAGGGACAAACTTCCTGTCTGTTGGGCGGAGCCCTGATCCATAGTCAGGTCAGCACTAAATAGCCCAACACACAGCTGTGCAATCACCGCGTCTTTCTCTACAAAATCCGGCGTAAAACAGCAATCTTTAGGGTCCCACCGCCACAATATATAATAAAGGTATAATATAGATATATAATAAAGGTGTAATATAGATATATAATAAAGGTGTAGTATCGATATATAATAAAGGTATAATATAGATATATAATAAAGGTGTAGTATAGATATATAATAAAGGTGTAATATAGATATATAATAAAGGTGTAGTATAGATATATAATAAAGTGTAATATCGATATATAATAAAGGTGTAGTATAGATATATAATAAAGGTGTAATATCGATATATAATAAAGGTGTAGTATAGATATATAATAAAGGTGTAGTATAGATATATAATAAAGGTGTAGTATAGATATATAATAAAGGTGTAATATAGATATATAATAAAGGTGTAGTATAGATATATAATAAAGGTGTAATATCGATATATAATAAAGGTGTAGTATAGATATATAATACAGGTGTAATATAGATATATAATAAAGGTGTAGTATAGATATATAATAAAGGTGTAATATAGATATATAATAAAGGTGTAATATCGATATATAATAAAGGTGTAGTATAGATATATAATAAAGGTGTAGTATAGATATATAATAAGGTGTAGTATAGATATATAATAAAGGTGTAATATCGATATATAATAAAGGTGTAGTATAGATATATAATAAAGGTGTAGTATAGATATATAATAAAAGTGTAGTATAGATATATAATAAAGGTGTAGTATCGATATATAATAAAGGTGTAGTATCGATATATAATAAAGGTGTAGTATAGATATATAATAAAGGTGTAGTATCGATATATAATAAAGGTGTAGTATCGATATATAATAAAGGTGTAGTATAGATATATAATAAAGGTGTAGTATAGATATATAATAAAGGTGTAATATCGATATATAATAAAGGTGTAATATAGATATATAATACAGGTGTAATATAGATATATAATAAAGGTGTAGTATAGTATATAATAAAGGTGTAATATAGATATATAATAAAGGTGTAATATCGATATATAATAAAGGTGTAGTATAGATATATAATAAAGGTGTAGTATAGATATATAATAAAGGTGTAGTATAGATATATAATAAGTGTGTAATATCGATATATAATAAAGGTGTAGTATAGATATATAATAAAGGTGTAGTATAGATATATAATAAAAGTGTAGTATAGATTATATAATAAAGGTGTAGTATCGATATATAATAAAGGTGTAGTATAGATATATAATAAAGGTGTAGTATAGATATATAATAAAGGTGTAGTATAGATATATAATAAAGGTGTAGTATAGATATATAATAAAGGTGTAGTATAGATATATAATAAAAGTGTAGTATAGATATATAATAAAGGTGTTAGTATAGATATATAATAAAGGTGTAGTATAGATATATAATAAAGGTGTAATATCGATATATAATAAAGGTGTAATATAGATATATAATAAAGGTGTAGTATAGATATATAATAAAGGTGTAATATAGATATATAATAAAGGTGTAGTATAGATATATAATAAAGGTGTAATATCGATATATAATAAAGGTGTAATATAGATATATAATAAAGGTGTAGTATAGATATATAATAAAGGTGTAGTATAGATATATAATAAGGTGTAATATCGATATATAATAAAGGTGTAATATAGATATATAATAAAGGTGTAGTATAGATATATAATAAAGGTGTAATATAGATATATAATAAAGGTGTAGTATAGATATATAATAAAGGTGTAGTATAGATATATAATAAAGGTGTAGTATAGATATATAATAAAGGTGTAATATAGATATATAATAAAGGTGTAGTATAGATATATAATAAAGGTGTAGTATAGATTATATAATAAAAGTGTAGTATAGATATATTAATAAAGGTGTAATATCGATATATAATAAAAGTGTAGTATAGATATATAATAAAGGTGTAGTATAGATATAATAAAAGGTGTAGTATAGATATATAATAAAGGTGTAATATCGATATATAATAAAGTGTAATATAGATATATAATAAAGGTGTAGTATAGATATATAATAAAAGTGTAGTATAGATATATAATAAAGGTGTAATATCGATATATAATAAAGGTGTAATATAGATATATAATAAAGGTGTAATATCGATATATAATAAAAGTGTAGTATAGATATATAATAAAGGTGTAGTATAGATATATAATAAAGGTGTAGTATAGATATATAATAAAGGTGTAATATCGATATATAATAAAGGTGTAATATAGATATATAATAAAGGTGTAGTATAGATATATAATAAAGGTGTAATATAGATATATAATAAAGGTGTAGTATAGATATATAATAAAGGTGTAGTATAGATATATAATAAAAGTGTAGTATAGATATATAATAAAGGTATAATATAGATATATAATAAAGGTGTAATATCAATATATAATAAAGGTGTAGTATAGATATATAATAAAGGTGTAGTATAGATATATAATAAAGGTATAATATAGATATATAATAAAGGTGTAATATCGATATATAATAAAGGTGTAATATAGATATATAATAAAGGTGTAGTATAGATATATAATAAAGGTGTAATATAGATATATAATAAAGGTGTAATATCGATATATAATAAAGGGTGTAATATAGATATATAATAAAGGTGTAATATCGATATATAATAAAAGTGTAGTATAGATATATAATAAAGGTGTAGTATAGATATATAATAAAGGTGTAGTATAGATATATAATAAAGGTGTAATATCGATATATAATAAAGGTGTAATATAGATATATAATAAAGGTGTAGTATAGATATATAATAAAGGTGTAATATAGATATATAATAAAGGTTGTAGTATAGATATATAATAAAGGTGTAGTATAGATATATAATAAAGGTGTAGTATAGATATATAATAAAGGTGTAGTATAGATATATAAGTAAAGGTGTAGTATCGATATATAATAAAGGTGTAGTATAGATATATAATAAAGGTGTAATATCCAATATATAATGAAAGGTGTAGTATAGATATATAATAAAGGTGTAGTATAGATATATAATAAAGGTATAATATAGATATATAATAAAGGTGTAATATCGATATATAATAAAGGTGTAATATAGATATATAATAAAGGTGTAGTATAGATATATAATAAAGGTGTAGTATAGATATTATAATAAGGTGTAATATCGATATATAATAAAGGTGTAGTATAGATATATAATAAAGGTGTAGTATCGATATATAATAAAGGTGTAATATCGATATATAATAAAGGTGTAGTATAGATATATAATAAAGGTGTAGTATAGATATATAATAAAGTGTAGTATAGATATATAATAAAGGTGTAGTATAGATATATAATAAAGGTATAATATAGATATATAATAAAGGTGTAGTATAGATATATAATAAAGGTGTAGTATAGATATATAATAAAGGTGTAGTATAGATATATAATAAAGGTGTAGTATCGATATATAATAAAGGTGTAGTATAGATATATAATAAAGGTGTAGTATAGATATATAATAAAGGTGTAGTATAGATATATAATAAAGGTATAATATAGATATATAATAAAGGTGTAGTATAGATATATAATAAAGGTGTAGTATCGATATATAATAAAGGTGTAGTATCGATATATAATAAAGGTGTAGTATAGATATATAATAAAGGTGTAGTATAGATATATAATAAAGGTGTAATATCGATATATAATAAAGGTGTAGTATAGATATATAATAAAGGTGTAGTATAGATATATAATAAAGGTGTAGTATAGATATATAATAAAGGTGTAGTATAGATATATAATAAAGGTATAATATCGATATATAATAAAGGTGTAGTATAGATATATAATAAAGGTGTAGTATAGATATATAATAAAGGTGTAGTATAGATATATAATAAAGGTGTAGTATAGATATATAATAAAGGTGTAGTATAGATATATAATAAAGGTATAATATCGATATATAATAAAGGTGTAGTATCGATATATAATAAAGGTGTAGTATAGATATATAATAAAGGTGTAGTATAGATATATAATAAAGGTGTAATATCGATATATAATAAAGGTGTAGTATAGATATATAATAAAGGTGTAGTATAGATATATAATAAAAGTGTAGTATAGATATATAATAAAGGTGTAGTATAGATATATAATAAAGGTGTAGTATCGATATATAATAAAAGTGTAGTATAGATATATAATAAAGGTGTAGTATAGATATATAATAAAGGTGTAGTATAGATATATAATAAAGGTGTAATATCAATATATAATAAAGGTGTAGTATCGATATATAATAAAGGTGTAGTATAGATATATAATAAAGGTGTAATATCGATATATAATAAAGGTGTAGTATAGATATATAATAAAGGTGTAGTATAGATATATAATAAAGGTGTAATATCGATATATAATAAAGGTGTAATATCGATATATAATAAAGGTGTAGTATCGATATATAATAAAGGTGTAGTATAGATATATAATAAAGGTGTAATATCGATATATAATAAAGGTGTAGTATAGATATATAATAAAGGTGTAGTATAGATATATAATAAAGGTGTAGTATAGATATATAATAAAGGTGTAGTATAGATATATAATAAAGGTGTAATATCGATATATAATAAAGGTGTAGTATAGATATATAATAAAGGTGTAATATCGATATATAATAAAGGTGTAGTATAGATATATAATAAAGGTGTAGTATAGATATATAATAAAGGTGTAGTATAGATATATAATAAAGGTGTAATATCGATATATAATAAAGGTGTAGTATAGATATATAATAAAGGTGTAATATCAATATATAATAAAGGTGTAGTATAGATATATAATAAAGGTGTAGTATAGATATATAATAAAGGTGTAGTATAGATATATAATAAAGGTGTAATATCAATATATAATAAAGGTGTAGTATAGATATATAATAAAGGTGTAGTATAGATATATAATAAAGGTGTAGTATAGATATATAATAAAGGTGTAGTATAGATATATAATAAAGGTGTAGTATAGATATATAATAAAGGTGTAATATCGATATATAATAAAGGTGTAGTATAGATATATAATAAAGGTGTAGTATAGATATATAATAAAGGTGTAATATCGATATATAATAAAGGTGTAGTATAGATATATAATAAAGGTGTAATATCGATATATAATAAAGGTGTAGTATAGATATATAATAAAGGTGTAGTATAGATATATAATAAAGGTGTAGTATAGATATATAATAAAGGTGTAGTATAGATATATAATAAAGGTGTAGTATAGATATATAATAAAGGTGTAATATCGATATATAATAAAGGTGTAGTATCGATATATAATAAAGGTGTAGTATAGATATATAATAAAGGTATAATATCGATATATAATAAAGGTGTAGTATAGATATATAATAAAGGTGTAATATCGATATATAATAAAGGTGTAGTATAGATATATAATAAAGGTGTAGTATAGATATATAATAAAGGTGTAATATCAATATATAATAAAGGTGTAATATCAATATATAATAAAGGTGTAATATCAATATATAATAAAGGTGTAATATCGATATATAATAAAGGTTTAGTATAGATATATAATAAAGGTGTAGTATAGATATATAATAAAGGTGTAGTATAGATATATAATAAAGGTGTAATATCAATATATAATAAAGGTGTAATATCGATATATAATAAAGGTGTAATATCGATATATAATAAAGGTGTAGTATAGATATATAATAAAGGTGTAGTATAGATATATAATAAAGGTGTAGTATAGATATATAATAAAGGTGTAATATCGATATATAATAAAGGTGTAGTATAGATATATAATAAAGGTGTAGTATAGATATATAATAAAGGTGTAATATCGATATATAATAAAGGTGTAATATCGATATATAATAAAGGTGTAGTATAGATATATAATAAAAGTGTAGTATAGATATATAATAAAGGTGTAGTATCGATATATAATAAAGGTGTAGTATAGATATATAATAAAGGTGTAATATCGATATATAATAAAGGTGTAATATCGATATATAATAAAGGTGTAATATCGATATATAATAAAGGTGTAATATCGATATATAATAAAGGTGTAGTATAGATATATAATAAAGGTGTAGTATAGATATATAATAAAGGTGTAGTATCGATATATAATAAAGGTGTAATATCGATATATAATAAAGGTGTAGTATAGATATATAATAAAGGTGTAGTATAGATATATAATAAAGGTGTAGTATAGATATGTAATAAAGGTGTAGTATAGATATATAATAAAGGTGTAGTATAGATATATAATAAAGGTGTAATATCAATATATAATAAAGGTGTAATATCGATATATAATAAAGGTGTAATATCGATATATAATAAAGGTGTAGTATAGATATATAATAAAGGTGTAGTATAGATATATAATAAAGGTGTAGTATCGATATATAATAAAGGTGTAATATCGATATATAATAAAGGTGTAGTATAGATATATAATAAAGGTGTAGTATAGATATATAATAAAGGTGTAATATCGATATATAATAAAGGTGTAGTATAGATATATAATAAAGGTGTAGTATAGATATATAATAAAGGTGTAGTATAGATATATAATAAAGGTGTAGTATAGATATATAATAAAGGTGTAATATCGATATATAATAAAGGTGTAGTATAGATATATAATAAAGGTGTAGTATAGATATATAATAAAGGTGTAGTATCGATATATAATAAAGGTGTAGTATAGATATATAATAAAGGTGTAGTATAGATATATAATAAAGGTGTAGTATAGATATATAATAAAGGTGTAATATCGATATATAATAAAGGTGTAATATCGATATATAATAAAGGTGTAGTATAGATATATAATAAAGGTGTAGTATAGATATATAATAAAGGTGTAGTATAGATATATAATAAAGGTGTAGTATAGATATATAATAAAGGTGTAGTATCGATATATAATAAAGGTATAATATAGATATATAATAAAGGTGTAATATAGATATATAATAAAAGTGTAGTATAGATATATAATAAAGGTGTAATATCGATATATAATAAAGGTGTAATATCGATATATAATAAAGGTGTAATATCGATATATAATAAAAGTGTAGTATAGATATATAATAAAGGTGTAGTATAGATATATAATAAAGGTGTAGTATAGATATATAATAAAGGTGTAGTATCGATATATAATAAAGGTATAATATAGATATATAATAAAGGTGTAGTATAGATATATAATAAAGGTGTAGTATAGATATATAATAAAGGTGTAGTATAGATATATAATAAAGGTGTAATATCGATATATAATAAAGGTGTAGTATAGATATATAATAAAGGTGTAGTATAGATATATAATAAAGGTGTAGTATAGATATATAATAAAGGTGTAATATCGATATATAATAAAGGTGTAGTATCGATATATAATAAAGGTGTAGTATCGATATATAATAAAGGTGTAATATCGATATATAATAAAGGTGTAGTATAGATATATAATAAAGGTGTAGTATAGATATATAATAAAGGTGTAGTATAGATATATAATAAAGGTGTAGTATAGATATATAATAAAGGTGTAGTATAGATATATAATAAAAGTGTAGTATAGATATATAATAAAGGTGTAGTATAGATATATAATAAAGGTGTAGTATAGATATATAATAAAGGTATAATATAGATATATAATAAAGGTGTAGTATAGATATATAATAAAGGTGTAATATAGATATATAATAAAGGTGTAGTATAGATATATAATAAAGGTGTAGTATAGATATATAATAAAGGTGTAGTATAGATATATAATAAAGGTGTAATATCGATATATAATAAAGGTGTAGTATCGATATATAATAAAGGTATAATATAGATATATAATAAAGGTGTAATATCGATATATAATAAAGGTGTAATATCGATATATAATAAAGGTGTAGTATAGATATATAATAAAGGTGTAGTATAGATATATAATAAAGGTGTAATATCGATATATAATAAAGGTGTAATATCGATATATAATAAAGGTGTAGTATAGATATATAATAAAGGTGTAGTATAGATATATAATAAAGGTGTAATATCGATATATAATAAAGGTGTAATATCGATATATAATAAAGGTGTAATATCGATATATAATAAAGGTGTAATATCGATATATAATAAAGGTGTAGTATAGATATATAATAAAGGTGTAGTATAGATATATAATAAAGGTGTAATATCGATATATAATAAAGGTGTAATATCGATATATAATAAAGGTGTAGTATAGATATATAATAAAGGTGTAGTATCGATATATAATAAAGGTGTAGTATAGATATATAATAAAGGTGTAGTATAGATATATAATAAAGGTGTAGTATAGATATATAATAAAGGTGTAATATCGATATATAATAAAGGTGTAATATCGATATATAATAAAAGTGTAGTATAGATATATAATAAAGGTGTAGTATAGATATATAATAAAGGTGTAGTATAGATATATAATAAAGGTGTAATATCGATATATAATAAAGGTGTAATATCGATATATAATAAAGGTGTAATATCGATATATAATAAAGGTGTAATATCGATATATAATAAAGGTGTAGTATAGATATATAATAAAGGTGTAGTATAGATATATAATAAAGGTGTAATATCGATATATAATAAAGGTGTAATATCGATATATAATAAAGGTGTAGTATAGATATATAATAAAGGTGTAGTATCGATATATAATAAAGGTGTAGTATAGATATATAATAAAGGTGTAGTATAGATATATAATAAAGGTGTAGTATAGATATATAATAAAGGTGTAGTATAGATATATAATAAAGGTGTAGTATCGATATATAATAAAGGTATAATATAGATATATAATAAAGGTGTAGTATAGATATATAATAAAGGTATAATATAGATATATAATAAAGGTGTAGTATAGATATATAATAAAGGTGTAGTATAGATATATAATAAAGGTGTAGTATAGATATATAATAAAGGTGTAGTATCGATATATAATAAAGGTGTAGTATAGATATATAATAAAGGTGTAATATCGATATATAATAAAGGTGTAGTATAGATATATAATAAAGGTGTAGTATAGATATATAATAAAGGTGTAATATCGATATATAATAAAGGTGTAATATCGATATATAATAAAAGTGTAGTATAGATATATAATAAAGGTGTAGTATAGATATATAATAAAGGTGTAGTATAGATATATAATAAAGGTGTAGTATAGATATATAATAAAGGTGTAGTATCGATATATAATAAAGGTGTAATATCGATATATAATAAAGGTGTAGTATAGATATATAATAAAGGTGTAGTATAGATATATAATAAAGGTGTAGTATAGATATATAATAAAGGTGTAGTATAGATATATAATAAAGGTGTAGTATAGATATATAATAAAGGTGTAGTATCGATATATAATAAAGGTGTAGTATAGATATATAATAAAGGTGTAATATCGATATATAATAAAGGTGTAGTATAGATATATAATAAAGGTGTAGTATAGATATATAATAAAGGTGTAGTATAGATATATAATAAAGGTGTAGTATAGATATATAATAAAGGTGTAGTATAGATATATAATAAAGGTGTAGTATAGATATATAATAAAGGTGTAGTATAGATATATAATAAAGGTGTAATATCGATATATAATAAAGGTGTAGTATAGATATATAATAAAGGTGTAGTATAGATATATAATAAAGGTGTAGTATAGATATATAATAAAGGTGTAGTATAGATATATAATAAAGGTGTAATATCGATATATAATAAAGGTGTAGTATCGATATATAATAAAGGTGTAGTATAGATATATAATAAAGGTGTAGTATCGATATATAATAAAGGTGTAGTATAGATATATAATAAAGGTGTAATATCGATATATAATAAAGGTGTAGTATAGATATATAATAAAGGTGTAGTATAGATATATAATAAAGGTGTAGTATAGATATATAATAAAGGTGTAATATAGATATATAATAAAGGTGTAGTATCGATATATAATAAAGGTGTAGTATCGATATATAATAAAGGTGTAATATAGATATATAATAAAGGTGTAGTATCGATATATAATAAAGGTGTAGTATAGATATATAATAAAGGTGTAGTATCGATATATAATAAAGGTGTAGTATCGATATATAATAAAGGTGTAGTATAGATATATAATAAAGGTGTAGTATAGATATATAATAAAGGTGTAATATCGATATATAATAAAGGTGTAGTATAGATATATAATAAAGGTGTAATATAGATATATAATAAAGGTGTAGTATAGATATATAATAAAGGTGTAGTATCGATATATAATAAAGGTGTAGTATAGATATATAATAAAGGTGTAGTATAGATATATAATAAAGGTGTAGTATAGATATATAATAAAGGTGTAGTATCGATATATAATAAAGGTGTAGTATAGATATATAATAAAGGTGTAGTATCGATATATAATAAAGGTGTAGTATAGATATATAATAAAGGTGTAGTATAGATATATAATAAAGGTGTAGTATAGATATATAATAAAGGTGTAGTATCGATATATAATAAAGGTGTAGTATCGATATATAATAAAGGTATAATATAGATATATAATAAAGGTGTAGTATAGATATATAATAAAGGTGTAGTATAGATATATAATACAGGTGTAGTATCGATATATAATAAAGGTGTAGTATAGATATATAATAAAGGTGTAGTATAGATATATAATAAAGGTGTAATATCGATATATAATAAAGGTGTAGTATCGATATATAATAAAGGTGTAGTATAGATATATAATAAAGGTGTAATATCGATATATAATAAAGGTGTAGTATCGATATATAATAAAGGTGTAGTATAGATATATAATAAAGGTGTAGTATAGATATATAATAAAGGTGTAATATAGATATATAATAAAGGTGTAATATCGATATATAATAAAGGTGTAGTATAGATATATAATAAAGGTGTAGTATAGATATATAATAAAGGTGTAGTATAGATATATAATAAAGGTGTAATATCGATATATAATAAAGGTGTAGTATCGATATGTAATAAAGGTGTAGTATAGATATATAATAAAGGTGTAGTATAGATATATAATAAAGGTGTAGTATAGATATATAATAAAGGTGTAATATCGATATATAATAAAGGTGTAGTATCGATATATAATAAAGGTGTAGTATAGATATATAATAAAGGTGTAGTATCGATATATAATAAAGGTGTAGTATAGATATATAATAAAGGTGTAGTATCGATATATAATAAAGGTGTAGTATAGATATATAATAAAGGTGTAATATCGATATATAATAAAGGTGTAGTATCGATATATAATAAAGGTGTAGTATAGATATATAATAAAGGTGTAGTATAGATATATAATAAAGGTGTAGTATAGATATATAATAAAGGTGTAGTATCGATATATAATAAAGGTGTAGTATAGATATATAATAAAGGTGTAATATCGATATATAATAAAGGTGTAGTATAGATATATAATAAAGGTGTAGTATAGATATATAATAAAGGTGTAGTATAGATATATAATAAAGGTGTAGTATCGATATATAATAAAGGTGTAGTATAGATATATAATAAAGGTGTAATATCGATATATAATAAAGGTGTAGTATCGATATATAATAAAGGTGTAGTATCGATATATAATAAAGGTGTAGTATAGATATATAATAAAGGTGTAGTATAGATATATAATAAAGGTGTAGTATAGATATATAATAAAGGTGTAGTATAGATATATAATAAAGGTGTAGTATCGATATATAATAAAGGTGTAGTATAGATATATAATAAAGGTGTAGTATAGATATATAATAAAGGTGTAGTATAGATATATAATAAAGGTGTAGTATCGATATATAATAAAGGTGTAATATCGATATATAATAAAGGTGTAGTATCGATATATAATAAAGGTGTAGTATAGATATATAATAAAGGTGTAGTATAGATATATAATAAAGGTGTAATATCGATATATAATAAAGGTGTAGTATCGATATATAATAAAGGTGTAGTATAGATATATAATAAAGGTGTAGTATCGATATATAATAAAGGTGTAGTATAGATATATAATAAAGGTGTAGTATCGATATATAATAAAGGTGTAGTATCGATATATAATAAAGGTGTAGTATAGATATATAATAAAGGTGTAATATCGATATATAATAAAGGTGTAGTATAGATATATAATAAAGGTGTAATATCGATATGTAATAAAGGTGTAGTATCGATATATAATAAAGGTGTAGTATAGATATATAATAAAGGTGTAATATCGATATATAATAAAGGTGTAGTATAGATATATAATAAAGGTGTAATATCGATATGTAATAAAGGTGTAGTATCGATATATAATAAAGGTGTAGTATAGATATATAATAAAGGTGTAGTATCGATATGTAATAAAGGTGTAGTATAGATATATAATAAAGGTGTAATATAGATATATAATAAAGGTGTAGTATAGATATATAATAAAGGTGTAGTATCGATATATAATAAAGGTGTAGTATAGATATATAATAAAGGTGTAATATCGATATATAATAAAGGTGTAGTATAGATATATAATAAAGGTGTAGTATAGATATATAATAAAGGTGTAGTATAGATATATAATAAAGGTGTAATATAGATATATAATAAAGGTGTAGTATAGATATATAATAAAGGTGTAGTATCGATATATAATAAAGGTGTAGTATAGATATATAATAAAGGTGTAGTATAGATATATAATAAAGGTGTAGTATAGATATATAATAAAGGTGTAGTATCGATATATAATAAAGGTGTAGTATAGATATATAATAAAGGTGTAATATCGATATATAATAAAGGTGTAGTATAGATATATAATAAAGGTGTAGTATCGATATGTAATAAAGGTGTAGTATAGATATATAATAAAGGTGTAATATAGATATATAATAAAGGTGTAGTATAGATATATAATAAAGGTGTAGTATAGATATATAATAAAGGTGTAATATAGATATATAATAAAGGTGTAGTATCGATATATAATAAAGGTGTAGTATAGATATATAATAAAGGTGTAATATCGATATATAATAAAGGTGTAGTATCGATATATAATAAAGGTGTAGTATAGATATATAATAAAGGTGTAGTATAGATATATAATAAAGGTGTAGTATAGATATATAATAAAGGTGTAGTATAGATATATAATAAAGGTGTAGTATAGATATATAATAAAGGTGTAATATCGATATATAATAAAGGTGTAGTATCGATATATAATAAAGGTGTAGTATAGATATATAATAAAGGTGTAGTATCGATATATAATAAAGGTGTAGTATAGATATATAATAAAGGTGTAGTATAGATATATAATAAAGGTGTAGTATCGATATATAATAAAGGTGTAGTATAGATATATAATAAAGGTGTAATATCGATATATAATAAAGGTGTAGTATCGATATATAATAAAGGTGTAATATCGATATATAATACAGGTGTAGTATAGATATATAATAAAGGTGTAGTATCGATATATAATAAAGGTGTAGTATCGATATATAATAAAGGTGTAGTATAGATATATAATAAAGGTGTAGTATAGATATATAATAAAGGTGTAATATCGATATATAATAAAGGTGTAGTATCGATATATAATAAAGGTGTAGTATAGATATATAATAAAGGTGTAATATCGATATATAATAAAGGTGTAGTATAGATATATAATAAAGGTGTAGTATAGATATATAATAAAGGTGTAATATCGATATATAATAAAGGTGTAGTATAGATATATAATAAAGGTGTAGTATAGATATATAATAAAGGTGTAGTATAGATATATAATAAAGGTGTAGTATCGATATATAATAAAGGTGTAGTATAGATATATAATAAAGGTGTAGTATCGATATATAATAAAGGTGTAGTATAGATATATAATAAAGGTGTAATATCGATATATAATAAAGGTGTAGTATCGATATATAATAAAGGTGTAATATCGATATATAATACAGGTGTAGTATAGATATATAATAAAGGTGTAGTATCGATATATAATAAAGGTGTAATATCGATATATAATAAAGGTGTAGTATCGATATATAATAAAGGTGTAGTATAGATATATAATAAAGGTGTAGTATAGATATATAATAAAGGTGTAATATCGATATATAATAAAGGTGTAGTATCGATATATAATAAAGGTGTAGTATAGATATATAATAAAGGTGTAATATCAATATATAATAAAGGTGTAGTATAGATATATAATAAAGGTGTAGTATAGATATATAATAAAGGTGTAGTATAGATATATAATAAAGGTGTAGTATAGATATATAATAAAGGTGTAGTATAGATATATAATAAAGGTGTAATATCGATATATAATAAAGGTGTAGTATAGATATATAATAAAGGTGTAGTATAGATATATAATAAAGGTGTAGTATAGATATATAATAAAGGTGTAGTATCGATATATAATAAAGGTGTAGTATAGATATATAATAAAGGTGTAGTATCGATATATAATAAAGGTGTAGTATCGATATATAATAAAGGTGTAGTATAGATATATAATAAAGGTGTAATATCGATATATAATAAAGGTGTAGTATCGATATATAATAAAGGTGTAGTATAGATATATAATAAAGGTGTAGTATAGATATATAATAAAGGTGTAGTATAGATATATAATAAAGGTGTAGTATCGATATATAATAAAGGTGTAGTATAGATATATAATAAAGGTGTAATATCGATATATAATAAAGGTGTAGTATAGATATATAATAAAGGTGTAGTATAGATATATAATAAAGGTGTAGTATAGATATATAATAAAGGTGTAGTATCGATATATAATAAAGGTGTAGTATAGATATATAATAAAGGTGTAGTATCGATATATAATAAAGGTGTAGTATAGATATATAATAAAGGTGTAGTATCGATATATAATAAAGGTGTAGTATCGATATATAATAAAGGTGTAGTATAGATATATAATAAAGGTGTAATATCAATATATAATAAAGGTGTAGTATAGATATATAATAAAGGTGTAGTATAGATATATAATAAAGGTGTAGTATAGATATATAATAAAGGTATAATATAGATATATAATAAAGGTGTAGTATAGATATATAATAAAGGTGTAATATCGATATATAATAAAGGTGTAATATAGATATATAATAAAGGTGTAGTATAGATATATAATAAAGGTGTAGTATAGATATATAATAAAGGTGTAGTATAGATATATAATAAAGGTGTAGTATCGATATATAATAAAGGTGTAGTATAGATATATAATAAAGGTGTAATATCGATATATAATAAAGGTGTAGTATCGATATATAATAAAGGTGTAGTATAGATATATAATAAAGGTGTAATATCGATATATAATAAAGGTGTAGTATCGATATATAATAAAGGTGTAGTATAGATATATAATAAAGGTGTAGTATAGATATATAATAAAGGTGTAGTATAGATATATAATAAAGGTGTAGTATCGATATATAATAAAGGTGTAGTATAGATATATAATAAAGGTGTAATATCGATATATAATAAAGGTGTAGTATCGATATATAATAAAGGTGTAATATAGATATATAATAAAGGTGTAGTATAGATATATAATAAAGGTGTAGTATAGATATATAATAAAGGTGTAATATCGATATATAATACAGGTGTAGTATAGATATATAATAAAGGTGTAGTATAGATATATAATAAAGGTGTAGTATCGATATATAATAAAGGTGTAATATCGATATATAATAAAGGTGTAGTATAGATATATAATAAAGGTGTAGTATCGATATATAATAAAGGTGTAGTATAGATATATAATACAGGTGTAGTATCGATATATAATAAAGGTGTAGTATAGATATATAATAAAGGTGTAATATCGATATATAATAAAGGTGTAGTATCGATATATAATAAAGGTGTAGTATAGATATATAATAAAGGTGTAGTATCGATATATAATAAAGGTGTAGTATAGATATATAATAAAGGTGTAGTATAGATATATAATAAAGGTGTAGTATCGATATATAATAAAGGTGTAATATCGATATATAATAAAGGTGTAGTATCGATATATAATAAAGGTGTAATATCAATATATAATAAAGGTGTAGTATAGATATATAATAAAGGTGTAGTATAGATATATAATAAAGGTGTAGTATCGATATATAATAAAGGTGTAATATAGATATATAATAAAGGTGTAGTATAGATATATAATAAAGGTGTAGTATCGATATATAATAAAGGTGTAGTATAGATATATAATAAAGGTGTAATATCAATATATAATAAAGGTGTAGTATCGATATATAATAAAGGTGTAGTATAGATATATAATAAAGGTGTAATATCGATATATAATAAAGGTGTAGTATAGATATATAATAAAGGTGTAGTATAGATATATAATAAAGGTGTAGTATAGATATATAATAAAGGTGTAATATCAATATATAATAAAGGTGTAGTATAGATATATAATAAAGGTGTAATATCGATATATAATAAAGGTGTAGTATAGATATATAATAAAGGTGTAATATCGATATATAATAAAGGTGTAGTATAGATATATAATAAAGGTGTAGTATCGATATATAATAAAAGTGTAGTATAGATATATAATAAAGGTGTAGTATAGATATATAATAAAGGTGTAGTATAGATATATAATAAAGGTGTAATATCAATATATAATAAAGGTGTAGTATAGATATATAATAAAGGTGTAGTATCGATATATAATAAAAGTGTAGTATAGATATATAATAAAGGTGTAGTATCGATATATAATAAAGGTGTAGTATAGATATATAATAAAGGTGTAGTATAGATATATAATAAAGGTGTAGTATAGATATATAATAAAGGTGTAGTATCGATATATAATAAAGGTGTAGTATCGATATATAATAAAGGTGTAGTATCGATATATAATAAAGGTGTAGTATAGATATGTAGCGGATCCCCAAAATTGGGGTCTCTATGCTCTAAATTTATGGGCAGCCTGAGCAATAGTTTAGCTCAGGTTCTCCAATTCTGTTAGTTTGGACTCTGCTCTGCTGTAATGTTGCCTGGAGTATAGTTCCCCTTGACCTGTGGGTGGCGCTGTTGCCCAGGTCTTGAGGAGAACCACAGGTGGCATTGTGGTGTGATTGGGTGTCCTCTCTCGGCTACTGTGCGGTGGGCGGGTTTCGCCTGCTGTGCATGCCGGGAGAGGGTACATAAAGGGCAGACGCCATGATCTGGTGTGGTGTGCCGAGGGGATTGCAAGGAGGATCCCTGGTGGTGAAGTCGTGCCCTTTGGCCCTGCTGGCCGGGGGGTGTGTGAACTGGTCGAGGAGTCTCGGGCACCTTTAGCCCGAGGCTGTAGAGTTCCAGGTAGGCCCAGTACCTTCAACTGGGTCTACAACCAACCACTGGAGTCCCAGGGAACCCGAGGATGGGTGGCCCGCTCTGAAACAGAGGAAACCGGGGGAGGACCTGTCCGATGGATGGGTGAAGGAAGTCACGGTCTCGGGGAGGTCCGGTTGCCTATCAGAGGGAAGGATTCGTGAGTTGCACAATAGCTCCTGTAGTGTTCCCCATTGGCACCTCTAGTCTCTAATAATATACAGGCGTTAGGAAGTTCTAAATTCAGGAACTAAAGGATTCTGTGGCAGAGGATCTCCTGAACTTGTCTTTGAAGGGGACTTAAACGAAGTGTCATGTTCGTGCTCCACTCCGGCTGCTAGAACTGTGAGAGGGGACTATCCGGGTGAGCAATACCCACTCAGGCTTGAGGGGAGAATAGGGTGACTGGGTGCCGCGTGCCTGAACCTGTCTCCCTACCCAATCCTATTGCTGTCTTCAACCTTTTTCCCAATTTGTTTCAAGCAAAGTAAATAAACTCGTTTGTTGGAGTTTAAATACAGTCTGGACATTGGCCTTCTTTCGGGGGAAGAATAGACTTTGGTATAATAAAACAGTGCAGCGCAGGAATAAAACGTCCACTCAATGGAGATAAGTGACAATGTATTCAAATGAAGGAGGTGAGTGAATAATCCAATGCAGGTTCCACCAGTGCTCAAACACAGATTCTGTGACGATCCCTCCACCTTTATAATTCTAATTACCTCACAGCATGGACCCCTGAATTAACAGGTGGTCATGCAAGCAGAAAGGGTACAGGCTGGTGTATAACATGGATCCTAGATTCCTCAATATATTTCTCCAGTCCTCCGCATATATCCCCAGTATAAAAGGTGTAGTATAGATATATAATAACGGTATATAATACATATATAAGAAATGTAGCGCCTTGTAACGACAGGGGTTAACGTAGTTTAATATATTCCATTCCCGAACACACGACAGCTACCAGACACTCCAACCAGCCGAATAAGACCCCATCCAAATACTTCTCCCTCCACAAACGAGACAACACTCTGTGTTGAGGTTTCCAACAGGTCTGACAGTGTTTATTGAGAAAAGCAGGCTCTTATATACACTAAAAGAATACTGTAGTCCAAATGAACCATGACCCAACTCCACCCACAACATCACACAATGGTTACATAACGAGCCCCCAATACACATTATTCTGACATCCCTTAGCAGACAACAGGTGAGTTCATTAACTAATCCCTTTACAGCTTAAATGACTAATATGCATGACCTTTACGTTTCCCAGACTGGCTGTCTGCTACCTTACAATATCATAAATACACCTTGGACCAGACCCAATTTACATGAGCTAATTACCTAATTCCTTTATACAATTACAGAGTTAATTATCACAATCCACAATGAAAAGATTTTTAGAAGTTAGCCTAGACTCATTTACATTACACAGGCAGCCAGGTGGTTGGAGGTGATGACATTAACATCTTTCAATTAACCTGTTGTGTTCAGAATCAACAACCAGTAAATACGGTAGTTCTTTACAGATATCCTGGGGAATATTGTGGATTAATATTACAGACCCATTTTAAAGCAATCCAAGACATATTCTCAATGTGCATTATTTTCTGGCTCATATATAGTTACATAGTTAGTCAGGTTGAAAAAAGACAAAAGTCCATCCAGTTCAACCATAAAAAAAAATATATATATATATATATATATCGTACAATCCCATATACCCAATTCTATACCCACAGTTGATCCAGAGGAAGGCAAAAAAAAAACAGCAGAGCCGATCCAATTTGCTACAGCAGGGGAAAAAATTCCTTCATGATCCCCCGAGAGGCAATCGGATTTTCCCCGGATCACCTTTCCCTATAAATGTCAGTACCCAGTTATATTCTGTACATTTAGGAAAGAATCCAGACCTTTCTTATAGCAATCTACTGATCTGGCCAGATCCACCTCTGCAGGGAGTCTATTCCACATTTTCACACCTCTTATGCCGCGTACACACGATCGTGATTCACGGCGGTGAAAACACCGCCGTGAATCAAGACATGAAAAAAAAATGAAAAACGAGGGAACGGCATTTTCCCCTACACACGACCGTTTTTCCCGTAATTTTTTTCTTTGTCGAGAAAAACGACCGTCTGTGGGCTCCGCGGCAGTGTCTCCCTATGGGAAAACTGCCGCGGAAAAAAATGATGGAAAAAACGATGAGAAAATTTAGAACATGTTCTAATTTTTCTCGTCGTTTTTCCTGCCGTTTTTCTCAACGAGAAAAACGGCATAAAGCCCACAGACGATCGTTTTTCTCGGCGAAAAAAAAAATGTAATTTTTCCCGACGGGAAAAATGATCGTGTGTACGCGGCATTACTGTGAAGAAACCTTTCCGTATTTGGAGATGAAATCTTTTTTCTTCTAGATGTAAAGAGCGCCCCCTTGTCCTCTGTGATGACCGTAAAGTGAATAACTGAACACCAAGTTCACAATATGGACCCCTTATATATTTGTACATGTTGATCATATCCCCCCTTATTCTCCTCTTCTCAAGAGAGAATAAATTCTGTTCCTCTAATCTCTCCTCATAGCTGAGCTCCTCCATGCCTCTTATCAGTTTGGTTGCCCTTCTCTGCACTTTCTCCAGTTCCCCGATATCCTTTCTGAGAAATGGGGCCCAAAACTGACCTGCATATTCCAGATGAGGTCTTACTAATGATTTGTACAGATGATGTCTCTCTCTCTGGAGTCCATACCTCTCTTATACAAGAAAGGACTTTCCTCGCTTTGGAAACCGCAGCTTGGCATTGCATGTTATTATTGAGCTTATGATCTACCAAAACCCCCAGATCCTTCTCCACTACGGATCCCCCCAGATCCTTCTCCACTACGGATCCCCCCCAGATCCTTCTCCACTACGGATCCCCCCCAGATCCTTCTCCACTACGGATCCCCCCAGATCCTTCTCCACTACGGATCCCCCAGATCCTTCTCCACTACGGATCCCCCCAGATCCTTCTCCACTACGGATCCCCCCAGATCCTTCTCCACTACGGATCCCCCCCAGATCCTTCTCCACTACGGATCCCCCCAGATCCTTCTCCACTACGGATCCCCCCAGATCCTTCTCCACTACGGATCCCCCCCAGATCCTTCTCCACTACGGATCCCCCCAGATCCTTCTCCACTACGGATCCCCCAGATCCTTCTCCACTACGGATCCCCCCAGATCTTCTCCACTACGGATCCCCCAGATCCTTCTCCACTACGGATCCCCCCAGATCCTTCTCCACTACGGATCCCCCCCAGATCCTTCTCCACTACGGATCCCCCCAGATCCTTCTCCACTACGGATCCCCCCCAGATCCTTCTCCACTACGGATCCCCCCCAGATCCTTCTCCACTACGGATCCCCCCAGATCCTTCTCCACTACGGATCCCCCCAGATCCTTTTCCACTACGGACCCCCCCAGTTGTACCCCCCTAGTATGTATGATGCATTCATATTCTTAGCCCCCAAGTGCAGAACTTTACATTTATCAACATTAAACCTCATCTGCCACATAGTCGCCCAATTAGACAGAACATTGAGGTCGGCTTGTAAATTGGCGACATCCTGTAAGAACGTTATTCCCCTGCATAGCTTAGTGTCATCTGCAAAGACAGAAATGTTACTTTTCATCTCAGACCCAATATCATTTATAAACATATTAAAAAGTAAGGGTCCCAAAACTGAACCTTGGGGTACACTTTCTAAAAACTTCTGGGTTCCACAGGCCCACCTGTTACACGCCCTTTTACTTTTAGGGGTGTTATGTGCCTAAATTTAGGGGCTGGTCTGAGCTATTAGCCAGGCTTAGACCATTTTCATTGCTAGGTATTTCTTCTGCCTATGTGATGCTGCCTGGTGTATGGTTCCCTGCGGCCTGCAGGTGGCGCTGTCACATCAGGTCAGGGTTGAGCCAGGGGTGCCATTACTACGCCTTTGGGTGTCCTCTCTCGGCAGCGGTACAGTGGGCGTGGTCAACCTGCTGTGCATGCCGAAAGAGGGTACTTAAGGGGCAGACGCCATTGGTGTGGGTCATCCCCGTCAGAGTCGGAGGAGTAGGAGTGAGACACGTACCCCACCTCTGATGGCCCTCATGGCCGAGGGTACATGTGGGCGCGATCAGGCCCAGGCACCTTTAGCTTGGGGCCTGCAACTCTACTAGTAGGCCTAGCACCTTTAGCTAGGGCCTATCCCCGAAAGAAGAGTCCCAGGGTGCCCGGGGGACTGGTACCCGCTCTGACCAAGAGGAAGCATGGGGAGGATCGGTCCCATTGAGGAGATGAGTAATGGAAGATTTCTGTCTCGGGAGAGGCCTGGTGACCTGACAGAGGGAAGGATTTGTTATTTGGGGAAGCTAACCTGTAGAGTGCCCATTGCCATTATCCTGTTCTTGAAGTCTACAGGGGTTAGAGGATTCCTAACACCCGTCCCAGGAGGTTATAGGGTGGCGGAACTGTTCGAGCTCCACACCGGCTGCTAGGACTGTGAGGGAGAACTATCTGGGTGAGCTAAACCCACTCGAGATCGAGTGGCGACGAGATTGCTGGTTGTGCCTGGATCTATTCTTCACACTATTCCTTATTTCATCTACCTGTCTATATCTACTACGCAGCAAATAGAAAATAAACTCTCTGTTGGAGTTAAAGTGTTCTGGACATTGTTTTCTTTGGGGGAAGAAATAGAGACTTGACCCCATACTCTGGGGAAGAGAACCAGTGGGGGAGGGTAACTCGCTGAAAGACCCAAAATTTGTGAACACCACTTAACCTCTTCAAACAGGAGGGTACGGGCACATAGCACGGTGTGCCTTGACTCGCAAGTGAGCCAGGGGGTCCTGATGCTTAGTGGAGAGAGATGGGGGGGGCTTCTGGTGCTTCGTGGGGAGATAGGGGGCTTCTGGTGCTTAGTGGGGGAGATCGGGGGCTTCTGGTGCTTAGTGGGGGAGATGTGGGTCCTGGTTCTTAGTGGTGGAGATGGGGGAGCTTCTGGTGCTTAGTGGGGGAGATGGGGCTTCTGGTGCTTAGTGGGGAAGATGGGGGGGCTTCTGGTGCTTAGTGGGGGAGATGTGGGTCCTGGTGCTTAGTGGGGGAGATGGGGGGCTTCTGGTGCTTAGTGGGGGAGATGGGGCTTCTGGTGCTGACTGGGGGAGATGGGGGGCTTCTGGTGCTTAGTGGGGGAGATGGGGGGCTTCTGGTGCTTAGTGGGGGAGATGGGGGGGCTTTTGGTGCTTCATGGGGAGATGGGCGGTCCTGGTGCTTAGTGGGGGAGATGGGGGGCTTCTGGTGCTTAGTGGGGGGGATGGGGCTTCTGGTGCTTAGTGGGGGAGATGGGGGTCCTGGTGCTTAGTGGGGGAGATGAGGGCCTTCTGGTGCTCAGTGGGGGGAGATGGGGGGGCTTATGGTGCTTTGTAGGGAGATGGGGGGTCCTGGTGCTTAGTGGGGGAGATAGGGGGCTTCTGGTGCTTTGTGGGGAGATGGGGGGTCCTGGTGCTTAGTGGGGGAGATGGGGGGCTTCTGGTGCTTAGTGGGGAGATGGGGCTTCTGGTGCTTAGTGGGGGAGATGGGGGTCCTGGTGCTTAGTGGGGAGATGAGGGCCTTCTGGTGCTCAGTGGGGGGAGATGGGGGGGCTTATGGTGCTTTGTAGGGAGATGGGGGGTCCTGGTGCTTAGTGGGGGAGATAGGGGGCTTCTGGTGCTTTGTGGGGAGATGGGGGTCCTGGTGCTTAGTGGGGGAGATAGGGGCTTCTGGTGCTTAGTGGGGGAGATGGGGGGGCTTCTGGTGTTTAGCAGGGGAGATGTGAGTCCTGGTGCTTAGTGGGGGAGATGGGGGGCTTCTGGTGCTTAGTGGGGGAGATGGGGCTTCTGGTGCTTAGTGGGGGGCTTCTGGTGCTTAGTGGGGGAGATGGGGGGTCCTGGTGCTTAGTGGGGGAGATGGGGGGGCTTTTGGTGCTTTGTGGGGAGATGGGCGGTCCTGGTGCTTAGTGGGGGAGATAGGGGTCTTCTGGTGCTTAGTGGGAGAGATGGGGGTCCTGGTGCTTAGTGGGGGAGATCGGGTGCTTCTGGTGCTTAGTGGGAGAGATGGGGGTCCTGGTGCTTAGTGGGGGAGATGAGGGCCTTCTGGTGCTCAGTGGGGGGACTTATGGTGCTTTGTAGGGAGATGGGGGGTCCTGGTGCTTAGTGGGGGAGATAGGGGGCTTCTGGTGCTTTGTGGGGAGATGGGGGGTCCTGGTGCTTAGTGGGGGAGATGGGGGGGGCTTCTGGTGTTTAGCAGGGGAGATGTGGGTCCTGGTGCTTAGTGGGGGAGATGGGGGGCTTCTGGTGCTTAGTGGGGAGATGGGGCTTCTGGTGCTTAGTGGGGGAGATGGGGGGGCTTCTGGTGTTTAGCAGGGGAGATGTGGGTCCTGGTGCTTAGTGGGGGAGATGGGGGGCTTCTGGTGCTTAGTGGGGGAGATGGGGCTTCTGGTGCTTAGTGGGGGGCTTCTGGTGCTTAGTGGGGGAGATGGGGGGTCCTGGTGCTTAGTGGGGGAGATGGGGGGGCTTTTGGTGCTTCGTGGGGAGATGGGCGGTCCTGGTGCTTAGTGGGGGAGATAGGGGTCTTCTGGTGCTTAGTGGGAGAGATGGGGGTCCTGGTGCTTAGTGCGGGAGATAGGGTGCTTCTGGTGCTTAGTGGGGGAGATGGGGGTCCTGGTGCTTAGTGGGGGAGATGAGGGCCTTCTGGTGCTCAGTGGGGGGACTTATGGTGCTTTGTAGGGAGATGGGGGGTCCTGGTGCTTAGTGGGGGAGATAGGGGGCTTCTGGTGCTTTGTGGGGAGATGGGGGGTCCTGGTGCTTAGTGGGGGAGATGGGGGGGCTTCTGGTGTTTAGCAGGGGAGATGTGGGTCCTGGTGCTTAGTGGGGGAGATGGGGGGCTTCTGGTGCTTAGTGGGGGAGATGGGGGGCTTCTGGTGCTTAGTGGGGGAGATGGGGGGTCCTGGTGCTTAGTGGGGGAGATGGGGGGGCTTTTGGTGCTTCGTGGGGAGATGGGCGGTCCTGGTGCTTAGTGGGGGAGATAGGGGTCTTCTGGTGCTTAGTGGGAGAGATGGGGGTCCTGGTGCTTAGTGGGGGAGATGGGGGGCTTCTGGTGCTCAGTGGGGGGAGATGGGGGGCTTCTGGTGCTTCGTGGGGAGATGGGGGGGTCCTGGTGCTTAGTGGGGGAGATAGGGTAGGGTGACCAGACATCCCCAGTTTCAGGGGACAGTCCCCGGATTGAGGACACTGTCCCCGGACCAAGTCTGTCCCCCGCTCCTACTAGCTTAGGGGGGTGTATTTTTTCCATTATCTGTGCCCCTTTCTGATGATCATGTGCTGGTCGGAGCGGAGGGAATATTTCTTCAGTTTCGGTGCCCATTCAGCTCCGCTCCCATGTTCTTCTGCCTTGGCTCAAGTCCCGGCCAGCCGCCTGTCTGTTTATCTCCTTGCCTTCCCTGGTGGAGTGATCTTCCTCCGCTCCCAACCCAGTAGTAGCCGGGGCCCAGAGAGTGAGACTTGACAGGCTGTGAGGTGGCGGCGATGGGTAGAGATTAGCTGATTGCCGCCATTACTAGTAAAAAAATAAATATGCCCCCGGATTTCATTTAAAAAATCTGGTCACCTTAAGATAGGGGGCTTCTGGTGCTTAGTGGGGGAGATGTGGGTCCTGGTGCTTAGTGGGGGAGATGTGGGTCCTGGTGCTTAGTGGGGGAGATGGGGGGCTTCTGGTGCTTAGTGGGGGAGATGGGGGGGCTTCTGGTGCTTAGTGGGGGGGGCATGGGGTTCCTGGTGCTTAGTGGGGGGCGATGGGGGGTGTCCTGGTGTTTAGTGGGGGGAGAAGACTTCCTCTACTCACTTTTTTGCCAGGCTCTGACTGATTATATCATGTAATGGCCAGCAGAGGGCGCCAGTGGTGGAAGTCTTCCTTTGCTGATGCTCTTAGTTTACTTGGCGTCGCTGTCACTGCACTGGATCCCGCCATCCCTCCAGGCGTGCCGCCAGTGTCTTGTCGAGCTGGGTCCCCTGCTGTCACATGTCCCCCCTGCCCCCGTAGTTTCGGCCATGGTAACAGGTACACAATACTGACAGGCTGCTTCAACTAACTGTAAACATCCATTGCCAATGGCAACCACATGTAGTACTGCAATAAGATGCCTCTATAAATTCTGTCTTCATACCCCAACGTGTCCAGAGACCCAAAGCTGGAGTCCATGTGCAGAGCCAGATTAACATAGGAGCTCCAGGCCCCTTTCTCAAGATAGGCCCATTTGGCCAAAAAAAAAAAAAAAGATTGACTTTGAGGATTGTAGCTCGGCGACCAGGGGCCACAGAGACCCCACATTTGGAGACTTACCCCACCACTGGTTAAAATATGGAGCTGCTATCATTTATGGTTCCGGAGATACGGGGTGCTTGTGCAGCCTATCAGAAGCTACATACAGAGCGGCCAGTATAAATACAAACTGACACTCCGCAGCAGACTGAGAGATGACATCACAGGGCTTCTAATAATTATTTGTATATTACTGATGGTAATTAACCCCTCGCCTCCCAGGACACTTCTCACACTTCTCTCCTACATGGAAAAATCATCTTTTTTTTTATTACAAAATTACTCAGAACCCCCAAACATTATATATTGTTTTAGCAGAGACCCTAATGCCGCGTACACACGATCGTTTTTAATGTCATTGAAAAAAATGACGTTTTTCTCGATGTGATTTTTCGTGTTTCCTCTCAAGCCTGTCTTGCCTACACACTATCGTGAAAAAAACGCTCGAGTAAAGCGCGGTGACGTACGAAACATAGGACGGCACTATAAAGGGGAAGTTCCATTCGGATGGCGCCACCCTTTGGGCTGTGTTTGCTGATCCTCGTGTTAGTAAAGTTTGGCGAGAGACGATTCGCGCTTTTCAGTCCGTTACAGAGTGACGAATGTGCGATCTCCATTACCAACGCTAGTTTTACCAGAACCAGCGCTCCCGTCTCATACTTGATTCTGAGCATGCGCATTTTTTTCCCCTCATAAAAGCCCACACACGGCCGTTTTTCACCACGTTAAACATGCTCTGGAGCCGACACACCATCGTTTTTAATGACCAATTTAAAGAATGGCATTTTTCACGCCATGAAAAACGGTCGTGTGAACGCGGCATATGGTTACACGGTATTTGCGCAGATATTTTTCAAACTTTTTTTTTTTGGAAAGAAACTGTTTCATTCATAAAAAAAAAACTAAAGTTGGCACGTTTTTTTTTTTGTATACTAAGCGACGCTTTCATTTTTTTTTTTACAGGTTACATGTTCAGAGTTACAGAGGAGGTCTAGTGCTAGAATTATTGCTCTCGCTCTAACGATCGCGGAGTATGTAACCTGTGTGTATATCTGGCTCTGATACTACCCAGCCACTGACTAGTACCTCTCCCCAGCCTGTCCCCCCCACACCCTCTCACCTGCTGACCTGTGGATGGGGGAATCACTCCTGCACTGTTATTGTGTTCTGCCTGTGAATACAATGATCAGCGTTGCCAACTATAGCTGGCAGCACTGATTGTTTTGTGAAAAACCTGACAGGCTGGTTGTACTCAACATCATCACATAAGTCATTGTGTAAAACCAGCTAGCCCATACATAGATCGACTATGGCTGGTCTCTGATTAATTGGCGTAATTTCAATCCATGTATGGCTCGCTTAACCACTACGCAGTCCCTAAACATCCTTCCACAAACCTTTACATTTTCCCTTCCCAGATTCCTTCATCCTCCTCACCTATACATAGTGCCCACTGTCATACCCTCCACACTCCTCTCCTATACATAGTGCTCACTGTCATACCCTCCACACTCCTCTCCTGTACATAGTGCCCACTGTCATACCCTCCACACTCCTCTCCTGTACATAGTGCCCACTATCATACTCTCCACACTCCTCTCCTATACATACTGCCCACTGTCATACCCTCCACACTCCTCTTCTGTACATAGTGCCCACTGTCATACCCTCCACACTCCTCTCCTGTACATAGTGCCCACTGTCATACCCTCCACACTCCTCTCCTGTACATACCGCCCACTGTCATACCCTCCACACTCCTCTCTTATACATAGTGCCCACTGTCATACCCTCCACACTTCTCACCTGTACATAGTGCCCACTGTCATACCCTCCACACTCCTCTCCTGTACATAGTGCCCACTGTCATACCCTCCACACTCCTCTCCTGTACATAGTGCCCACTATCATACTCTCCACACTCCTCTCCTATACATACTGCCCACTGTCATACCCTCCACACTCCTCTCCTGTACATAGTGCCCACTGTCATACCCTCCACACTCCTCTCCTGTACAAAGTGCCCACTGTCATACCCTCCACACTCCTCTCCTATACATAGTGCTCACTGTCATACCCTCCACACTCCTCTCGTGTACATACCGCCCACTATCATACCCTCCACACTTATCTCCTGTACATAGTGCCCACTATCATACTCTCCACACTCCTCTCCTGTACATACCGCCCACTGTCATACCCTCCACACTCCTCTCCTGTACATAATGCCCACTGTCATACCCTTGTGAAGGACTAGCATCAAATGTAGAGCTTGAAGGACACCGCCACTCGCTGGTTCTTCTTTTTAAGGGCTGTTTGCCCATTTTTATTAAAAGAAGTCAAAACAAAATGAAAGGTTTTCCCTCGCAGGGGTTTCAGTACTCCTTTTCAACAACAAAATGACATTCAGCCTCCTGGCTTATACATATAGCAGTGCTGCTCAGGCCTTCCACTTCAGGCTCTTGTCTGTCTCCTATAGACTATTCCATCTGCAACACCATTCATTTGGATAGCAGCCCCTTGCTGCTCTGACCCTCAGACCTGGGTCTCTGGCTTCCAGTGTGCACACAAGCACTCTCTGACTTCTACAGTGCACACCTGCACTCTCTGACTTCTCCAGTGCACACTTGCACTCTATGGCTTCCCCAGTGCACACTTGCACTCTATGGCTTCCCCAGTGCACACCTGCACTCTCTGACTTCTACAGTGCACACAAGCACTCTATGGCTTCCCCAGTGCACACTTGCACTCTATGGCTTCCCCAGTGCACACCTGCACTCTATGGCTTCCCCAGTGCACACCTGCACTCTATGGCTTCCCCAGTGCACACTTGCACTCTATGGCTTCCCCAGTGCACACCTGCACTCTATGGCTTCCCCAGTGCACACTTGCCCTCTATGGCTTCCCCAGTGCACACCTGCACTCTATGGCTTCTCCAGTGCACACCTGCACTCTATGGCTTCCCCAGTGCACACTTGCACTCTATGGCTTCTCCAGTGCACACCTGCACTCTATGGCTTCTCCAGTGCACACTTGCCCTCTATGGCTTCCCCAGTGCACACCTGCACTCTATGGCTTCCCCAGTGCACACTTGCACTCTATGGCTTCCCCAGTGCACACTTGCACTCTCTGACTTCTCCAGTGCACACTTGCCCTCTATGGCTTCCCCAGTGCACACCTGCACTCTATGGCTTCCCCAGTGCACACTTGCCCTCTATGGCTTCCCCAGTGCACACTTGCCCTCTATGGCTTCCCCAGTGCACACTTGCCCTCTATGGCTTCCCCAGTGCACACTTGCCCTCTATGGCTTCCCCAGTGCACACTTGCCCTCTATGGCTTCCCCAGTGCACACTTGCCCTCTATGGCTTCCCCAGTGCACACCTGCACTCTATGGCTTCCCCAGTGCACACTTGCACTCTATGGCTTCCCCAGTGCACACTTGCCCTCTATGGTTTCCCCAGTGCACACCTGCCCTCTATGGCTTCCCCAGTGCACACCTGCCCTCTATGGCTTCCCCAGTGCACACTTGCCCTCTATGGCTTCCCCAGTGCACACCTGCCCTCTATGGCTTCCCCAGTGCACACTTGCCCTCTATGGCTTCCCCAGTGCACACTTGCCCTCTATGGCTTCCCCAGTGCACACTTGCCCTCTATGGCTTCCCCAGTGCACACCTGCACTCTATGGCTTCCCCAGTGCACACTTGCACTCTATGGCTTCCCCAGTGCACACTTGCCCTCTATGGTTTCCCCAGTGCACACCTGCCCTCTATGGCTTCCCCAGTGCACACCTGCACTCTATGGCTTCCCCAGTGCACACTTGCCCTCTATGGCTTCCCCAGTGCACACTTGCCCTCTATGGCTTCCCCAGTGCACACTTGCCCTCTATGGCTTCCCCAGTGCACACTTGCCCTCTATGGCTTCCCCAGTGCACACTTGCCCTCTATGGCTTCCCCAGTGCACACTTGCCCTCTATGGCTTCCCCAGTGCACACCTGCACTCTATGGCTTCGCCAGTGCACACTTGCACTCTATGGCTTCCCCAGTGCACACTTGCCCTCTATGGTTTCCCCAGTGCACACCTGCCCTCTATGGCTTCCCCAGTGCACACCTGCACTCTATGGCTTCCCCAGTGCACACCTGCACTCTATGGCTTCCCCAGTGCACACTTGCCCTCTATGGTTTCCCCAGTGCACACCTGCCCTCTATGGCTTCCCCAGTGCACACCTGCCCTCTATGGCTTCCCCAGTGCACACCTGCACTCTATGGCTTCCCCAGTGCACACTTGCCCTCTATGGCTTCCCCAGTGCACACTTGCCCTCTATGGCTTCCCCAGTGCACACCTGCACTCTATGGCTTCCCCAGTGCACACCTGCACTCTATGGCTTCCCCAGTGCACACCTGCACTCTATGGCTTCCCCAGTGCACACTTGCCCTCTATGGCTTCCCCAGTGCACACCTGCACTCTATGGCTTCCCCAGTGCACACCTGCACTCGTCGGGAGGGTGGGGCCCAGAATGCTGGTCCTGACTCTACTATCAGGCCCACACACACCTGAACAATCAGTGTGCAGTTGAGTCTCAAAACCCGGATCCAGGACTGGGGATTTCATCCCACCCGGATCTCTAAGAAATCCCCAGGCTCCAGGTCCCAAAGTGGACTTTAGTAAATCATGAGGAAACTGAAATGCCAGTTTCCTCCCAAACAAGCAAATACCCTGGAGCCCCTCAACCTGCCTGGTTGAGAATCCTGTATTCATACACTGGTGGGGTACCACACTACCACATACCCCCCCTCTTGTTTTGATCCAGAGGGAGAAACACCTGCACCCACCATAGTAGTTGGGACACCTCTGTGCTGGCCATCAGCCACGTAGGCCCAACCCTTTTTCCGGGTGCGCTTCCAGGTACGTCCCAGCTTGGATCTTAACAGGGTCCTTTAATTCCGTATACTTTGCCTTCCCTCTCTTCTCTTGGGGTCCCTGAGCATACTCTCCTCTCTTGGGGGAACTCTGCCTTCCCTGATCCTACCTTTCAGCTTACGTAAATAAGTTTTATCTTTCACCACAGGTCTTTCAGGTTCAAAAACCTCTCTTGTTACCCAGGGCAACCACATTGCTTTTAACAGCGCCAATCATTAAATCATATATTTTAATGTCACACTTTCCAACGTAATCAGTGCTGTCCATCTCAGTGCTTGTTAGTACCAGACCTGAGGAGGGACCACACATAGGCGAGAGATTAAATCCCCCCGGACTAAAGCCAAGTTCTACCTCACCTGTTGTCCAACACTCCATGGGTAACTGATCTAACAGATGACACTGATCTAAGCACAAACTACTTCTTTCTGATGTACACATTACATTGTTGCAGCATTCACCTATAGCACTTTTTCTCACAGTGTCTCCGGGTACTTTAAGTTGTACCTCTTTCTGAGTGATAGAAAGCATCTCTGCTAGTGCTGCATCTATTCTGGGCCCTTCCTTCTCATGAGATTTAGCTGCCGAGACAGTATCTGCGCCCCCTACTGACCACTGCTCAGCTGCGCCCTCTACTGACCACTGCTCAGCTGCACCTTGGAGCACACCAGCAGAGATGTTTCCAGTCACTACACCAGCCGGAGAGACCTTTGATGACTCCAACAGTTCTGAGCGCCTTCCAGGCCACTCAGTAACTGGGAGCACCCCCTTAGAGAACCTCAGAACTATTTGCCACACTGTTAACAAGCTTCCCAGCACAGCCTGCACCACCTGGCTCCACCTATTGGTACCACACAGCACCACCTGGTCCGACTGCGGTGGAGACACCCAAGTGTACAGTGAGGGCACTTTTACCAACTCCAGCATTTCTAATAAAGTTTTTGTCAACTCTATGCAACCAATGTCTAAATGCGTGACCTTTTTGGGAACCTTTCCCCTGTCCGAGACATGGAGGGGCTCATCCATTGCAGCTTGTGAGGTTGAGACATTTGAAGAGACCACCATCTCCTTGAAGGTACCCCTCATCCCAGCCTGTTGCTCCCCTGGAGCGCTGTCAGACACATGTCTCCTCTTCACCTCTAACGCTACACCAATGAGCCTCTGCGAGTCAACATTAGTCACATTGTCAACTTGACACTTGCCACTATTTAGTTGCTGGGCCGTGGACAACCCATCTGCCATGCCTGCGCCCAGAACCGTTCCTTCAGACTGGAGGGCATCAGCCTTTGCAGGGGCTGGCGTGCCCTTGAGCACTGGCAATTCTGCGATCCCTCCACTGGGCATAGCAGGTGGTCTGTCCACAACTCTGTCACACATCATTGCTTCGTAATTCCTTGTCACTTGGCCTAGTGCCGCAACTGCTTCCTTGCACCAATCATCCCAGTTTCCTGTGGTTCCATCACTGGTGCTCCACAGCACTGCATCACCTGCTCTAGAAGGCCCAACAGGAACCTGGGATTCACTAGCCAAAACAACACACTTGTCACTTCTATCTACCTCACATTGTGACAATATTTTTTTCTCACATCACACTGGGAGATTGCATCCTCAACCAAGAAGAAAAGAAAATCACTTCTGGAAGCAGCACTCCGATTAAAAAGCCTTTATTCCAAAAGGTTCAGGAAACAAAAAACACACTGCACGACACGGCAAACTGGTCACATCTAGCTGACGCGTTTCACACTATTATAGTGCTTACTCATAGCTGGTTATTGTACAAAAGTTACCTAAGATATACCCTAAAATAGGGGAAGTCATAGGATCCAACCCCAAGGTGAAAATAATGAATTAATTAATTGGAGATTGATGGACATGAAGTGATTCAAGTGAAATGGGTGTGGTCCACTAACCACGATAATAAAAAAAGGGAAAAGTGCCTCACCATGCATACAATCTTGTGAGAAAGTGTGTGAGAAGGGTGTGTGTGTAAAATATAAAGTGTAGGGTAGTGAAATGAAAAGATATCCCATGAAACATATATATATATTAGTGAAAAGTATATTGAAAATATATATTAGAACTTGTAAATAAAAGTGTATCATGTGTTTAATTAATCTAGACCATTTAGTATGTATTAATGCTGACTGGTCCGTAGTGATATGTCCATGTGACTTTTTATTTTTATTTCTATTTTATTTTCTATTTTTTGTTAATTCTATTAATATATTTTTTATATTTTTTATGTTTTATGATGGTTTGTGACGTAAAAATACTGTGAAGAAAAACAGATGTTTTAAATAAACCGATATCTGAACAAATTGTGATTGTATGTGAGTGTATGTCCCTTTTGTCTGTTGGGATGAAGGTCGTCCCATGGGGTATGCAATGTATAGCAATAAACTGCTGTAAATGCATTCAGTAGATGGATGTATGTGAGTAAACAGTGTGCATGTGTAAAAACACACATATATGTATATGCATGGATGCTTAAAAGCTGCACAAAGGTGCTCAATGCATGTACCTCCCCTGGAGTCCTAAATGCAAAATGTTCTCAGCATATGCTCTAAACGGAAATTAAATACAGACTAAAATTATGTATAAAAGTGCAAATATGCAGATGTGAATATGGTACGATATAATATGGTATGGAGGGACATTGGACCCATGCAGCGTGCATGATAGATGGACACACATGCACGAATAAATTTGTTTAAATTGATTGAAATTGGCCAATGTCAATAGCCATCACCAGTCCATATAAAGCATGCATAAAGGGACTTAATAAGATGATATGTAAAGTGTTTAGGTAGTCTAGGTAATAGGTATGCATTTGGCGAACTAACAAACTATAAAGGTTATGAATATGTCCATATATGTAAGTAATAAATATAAGGATAAAGGTAGAGATAATGAGAGAGCGTGTGCAGGTGTGCCTGTCTGTTTCGGGACAAAAATGCATGTGAATCCCGCGCCAACAAGAATATGTCATTGTAAACCCACAGATTTAAGTATACACACATAGATAGCCCGCTATAGACGTGTGTCTATGTAAGTAGTCGTTCCAAAATTATGTGTATCAGTTTAGGATGCACATCCGACCATAGACACCTCGATGGAAGTCAATATGTCCAATCAAGGTGTGGAAAGGTACACAGAATGGTTCTGTGTGAACGGTTTTATACTGGAGCAAATATCTGTGTGGAAAATGTTTATTAAGAAAATGACCATAATGATAATAGCCTTGTGGTTGGATCCCGAATAGGCATACATGATACCGACATGATTGTAGACGCTCAACAAATACCAATATAGTGTTGCATCTATTGCATCTGTTACATCTATGATAGGATTCAGAATGCAGTTTGAAATGCAGTTTTCCTACATGTATGAGCATATTTTTACTTCCAAGATGGACAATTATAGTTATGTCGCCTGCATATACATAATTATGTCTGTATACATCCAAAGCAATACATGCTATCAAAAATGACATGACAGTACCAACATGAACTTAAAAGATAAGACTATGAAACACTCGAAACAAAACGGAAAAAGATGTGTAAAACATGTAATGACACAACCTAATCGTTACAATCTACCACTAAACGATAATTTGTACAAATGAGAGACCAAGTCCATGTTGTTTCTTCAAGACCATGTGAATTATAATTAAATGCTAAAAAAAGCAATAAAAGAAGAAAAAATGAGGAGATTGGTCCCAATAAAATAGTAGAACTTTCATGTTCCATAAATATTGTGGATAATACTACTAAGACCACGAAAATTGAAACATGCAAAAAGCAATCAATAAGCAATCAATGTCATGGTAACTAAGTAAAATAAATAAAATGAAATGAAATGGAAGCCTCTGACAGCATTCCGAATGTGTAAATGCACGTCAGGGACAAAACACAGTCCAAACCTCAGCAAACCTACATAGATGACAGACATTGAAAAGGACACTGTGCAGGACGTGAGGACTAGTCATAGTAATGGGATACATCCCATTCAAAGTTGAGGCCCGCCGGTATCCTAGTATCCAACGAGAAAATCCAATAGACCTCACGCCTGCACAGTGTCCTGAACTTGTCTCCCCCTCTGGCAGGCGAGCTGATTTTTTCCATGCCTTGTATGGAAAGGCATGAGACATTTTTTTGGTGTACAGATACCCAGTGCCTCGCGACATTTGTGTTTCTGTCTTTCTGTATGTCATACAGGTGATCATACAGTCTATCCTTGAGTCTCCTAGTAGTTCTTCCGACATATTGGATATCGCACTGTTCGCATTTAATCACATATACCAAAAACTTTGTGTTGCAATTAATAAATTGCTTGATGTCAAAAGAATTGTGATTGGTGCTTGACAAAACTGTATCACCTGTTTTTATGTGTCTACAGTAGTTACAGTGAGGCATTCCACATCTAAAGGTGCCCTGAAAGTGCAACCAATTAGTGGCCGAAGATTTACTTGAGAAAAGACTGGGGGAGAGACGGCTGCCCAAGGTGGGGGCTCTACGGGACACTGATTTGACCCCCCTAGAGAGTATTGCGTGATAGGCAGGGTCATTCAGTAGAATGGGAAGGTATTTCTCGATAGTAGATTTTATTTTGCTAAATTCAAAGCTGTACGGTGTAGAGAATACCGGAATTCCACTGAAGGGCAGTGCCGCTCGGTTTTTATGTTTATTCGGATAATTCTGAAGTAAAGTCTCCCTAGGAATGACACTCGCAGCTTTGGAGGCTTTTTTTACAATGTTAGGGGGATAACCCCTACTGATGAACCGTTGGGTCATGTTTACTGCCTCAGTGGCAAAATCCTCAGGTCTGCTGCACAAACGGCGGAGCCTGAGGAATTGTCCAACCGGGACCCCGCGAATAGTGTGGCTGGGGTGACCCGAGTCTGCTCTAAGGAGGGCATTGCCTGCTGTGGGTTTTCTGTAAATGCCTTCACAGTATTTTTACGTCACAAACCATCATAAAACATAAAAAATATAAAAAATATATTAATAGAATTAACAAAAAATAGAAAATAAAATAGAAATAAAAATAAAAAGTCACATGGACATATCACTACGGACCAGTCAGCATTAATACATACTAAATGGTCTAGATTAATTAAACACATGATACACTTTTATTTACAAGTTCTAATATATATTTTCAATATACTTTTCACTAATATATATATGTTTCATGGGATATCTTTTCATTTCACTACCCTACACTTTATATTTTACACACACACCCTTCTCACACACTTTCTCACAAGATTGTATGCATGGTGAGGCACTTTTCCCTTTTTTTATTATCGTGGTTAGTGGACCACACCCATTTCACTTGAATCACTTCATGTCCATCAATCTCCAATTAATTAATTAATTATTTTCACCTTGGGGTTGGATCCTATGACTTCCCCTATTTTAGGGTATATCTTAGGTAACTTTTGTACAATAACCAGCTATGAGTAAGCACTATAATAGTGTGAAACGCGTCAGCTAGATGTGACCAGTTTGCCGTGTCGTGCAGTGTGTTTTTTGTTTCCTGAACCTTTTGGAATAAAGGCTTTTTAATCGGAGTGCTGCTTCCAGAAGTGATTTTCTTTTCTTTTTGATCATAATTGCATTTGCCTGCACCCTTGGCTGCTGGGAGGAGGCATTGTCAGGGATTTCCACACCTGAGCGGCTCCCTCTTTCCCATCCTCAACCAAGGCAAGGTGCAATACCTTATTTTGAACACCTTGCTTTGGTGGCGCTACAGACACATACAGCTCTTCACTTTCAGCTTTTGCAGGCTGATCTAACCCCTTGACAACTGGGTTACACTTAGGGTTGTGGGGCTGCGCCCACACACACTCACTATGTAATACAGTCTTCCCTTGTTTCACCAGAGTAGCACCACAGCAATCCTGGAAAACCTCTGGCTCCAACACATGGAGGCCCCATGAGAGTTCCATGGACAATCCTGCGCTTCTGGTTGTCATGGGAGATATCCTACTCCCATCATTGGTAGTAAACACATTTCCAACATTTTCAGACATGACACTAAAGGAAACACATTTTTCAATGTCATGGTCACCAATACCATCACATTTGCCAACAGTAACCCTTTTGTCAGCATAACCATCAGAATTTTCACTACGTGTAGACATAACTGCTACTTTTGTGGATTGTCTATTACCCACCAAAGCCTCTGAGTGACTCCTCACAGCGCCCTCCATTTTTAAAGGGGCACCCTTTCCTACATGGGCAGCTCCAAAGTTGACCTGGGAAACGCTCGGCTCCGTCACTGCGGGCTTCTTGGAAGTCTCCCTGGGCAACCCTGCAGTACTTGTCACTAGGGAACATGGCACAAGCACTGTTTTGGTCACCCCTAACTCTATTTTCCCAGCCACCTGCTGGTCTATAGCAGGCACATGCAGAGTCCCCATGTCCTTTCCAGTCTTTAGCCCTGCGGCTAGTTGGGCTTTATTCTGTGCCTCCCCACTGCTCTGGGTAGCACACTGCCGCAAGTCTATGTCCATTGGCACTGCGGATCTCCCCACTGGATCTACTCCCACTTCACTGGGTTCAGTACCATAAACTGGAACAGTCTTACCATTTTCAGTGGCTGGCATCATAGCCTTCACTTGAGTGCGCTGTCTCTCAGCTGTATCCATACCAGTTACTGTCTCTTTGGGGCCATATGGCGACACTGCAGCCTTTCCAGACTCTTCAGCGGTGTTCCAGAACCTTGGGCAAGTAAAGATCCCATGCCCCACTTGACCACATTCCAAGCACGGTACTGGACGACTTTTCCCCAGTGCGTTTTTTTCCTGATGATTCTTTCCAGGCATAACTTCTACTCTCGTTGCCATGGGAGATCGCAGTCTCCCAGCAGAGCTTTGCTGGCTCTCTCCAACATGCTGTATTGGCTCCTCCGGAAGCCACTTGTCACGACCCATGGGAGGCACACCCCTTGGTCCACAGACAGCCCGACTGGCCTCCTCTGTGTTGCTATGGGCAACCACTCTCTGTCCTGGCCTTTGATCAGCCTCTCTTCTGGCATATAACACAGGCTTCTCAGACCTTTGTTTTGCTAGGTAGCTTTGCACTGGAGCCAGGGACAAAAAGGCACTTGGAGACTGCATGCCCCCACTCACTGCACCGCAAACAGCGCACTTGGTTCCATGTCTTGTCAGGGTTTCCCACCCTGCATCTGCTGGACACTGTCTCAAGCTGTGTCACTTTCACACTTTTCACAACAGCTGCTGGTTTAACTGCAGCAGCGTTGCCCGGGGCAACAACACCCCTCTCCCAGGCATGGACATTCGGCAGCTCTCTTTTTGTATAGAAGGTTGGCTTGCCTTCCACTTTAGCTTGGTCCAATCCTGCTAGGTGTCGCTTGCACCAATCCACTGCAGATTCAAACGCTGGTGGACTCTCCACACTAGCCGTCATCTGTGCATTCATTGCACCAGGGTTGCTAGGGACAACAGCAGCCCTCTTTTCCCTTGGAAAACTCTGTTTAGGCATGTATGGGGTTCGATCAGGCGGTAACAACCCCTCCAGCCACAGAGCTCTATCTATCATCTCAGCCATCCTTGCTTCTTTTAGGCGTTTTGATCGCCCCATCCTTGCGGTCTTGCACACAGCAACTTGTAACAGTTCTTGGCGGAGAAAAGAAAAAAAAAAGAAAAAATCTGTTTGTTTCTCCTTTCACAGGTACACAACCTGCATGCAACAGTCCATCAAATAAACTTCTGCGCAATGCAGTTTGCCTGGCTGCCACACACAGCTAGCAGCAGTTCACTGCAGAGAAAAAAAAATTGACTTTTTGTTCACAGGTACACCACCTGCAACAAATTGGAGCACTGTCTCTTTAAGGCTAGTTACCTTTCGCTTGCAGGTTCTCCTCACCTGCACACACACAGATTATGCAGTCTCATGCACCAAAAACACAGTTCATATAACAGATGAACTTACTTGATTGTAGGGATCTCAGATTGTGCCCGCATTCTCCACCACTTGTGAAGGACTAGCATCAAGTGTAGAGCTTGAAGGACACCGCCACTCGCTGGTTCTTCTTTTTAAGGGTTGTTTGCCCATTTTTATTAAAAGAAGTTCAAAACAAAATCAAAAGGTTTTCCCTCGCAGGGGTTTCAGTACTCCTTTTCAACAACAAAATGACATTCAGCCTCCTGGCTTATACATACAGCAGTGCTGCTCAGGCCTTCCACTTCAGGCTCTTGTCTGTCTCCTATAGACTATTCCATCTGCAACACCATCCATTTGGATAGCAGCCCCTTGCTGCTCTGACCCTCAGACCTGGGTCTCTGACTTCCACTGTGCACACAAGCACTCTCTGACTTCTCCAGTGCACACCTGCACTCTCTGACTTCTCCAGTGCACACAAGCACTCTCTGACTTCTCCAGTGCACACCTGCACTCTCTGACTTCTCCAGTGCACACCTGCACTCTCTGACTTCTCCAGTGCACACCTGCACTCTCTGACTTCTCCAGTGCACACAAGCACTCTCTGGCTTCTCCAGTGCACACAAGCACTCTCTGACTTCTCCAGTGCACACAAGCACTCTCTGACTTCTCCAGTGCACACAAGCACTCTCTGACTTCTCCAGTGCACACAAGCACTCTCTGACTTCTCCAGTGCACACAAGCACTCTCTGACTTCTCCAGTGCACACAAGCACTCTCTGACTTCTCCAGTGCACACCTGCACTCTATGGCTTCCCCAGTGCACACCTGCACTCTCTGACTTCTCCAGTGCACACAAGCACTCTCTGGCTTCTCCAGTGCACACAAGCACTCTCTGGCTTCTCCAGTGCACACAAGCACTCTCTGGCTTCTCCAGTGCACACAAGCACTCTCTGACTTCCCCAGTGCACACTTGCACTCTATGGCTTCCCCAGTGCACACCTGCACTCTATGGCTTCCCCAGTGCACACCTGCACTCTATGGCTTCCCCAGTGCACACTTGCACTCTCTGGCTTCTCCAGTGCACACAAGCACTCTCTGACTTCCCCAGTGCACACTTGCACTCTATGGCTTCCCCAGTGCACACTTGCACTCTCTGACTTCTCCAGTGCACACTTGCACTCTCTGACTTCTCCAGTGCACACTTGCCCTCTATGGCTTCTCCAGTGCACACTTGCACTCTATGGCTTCCCCAGTGCACACTTGCACTCTCTGACTTCTCCAGTGCACACTTGCACTCTCTGACTTCTCCAGTGCACACTTGCACTCTCTGACTTCTCCAGTGCACACCAGTGTGCAGTTGAGTCTCAAAACCCGGATCCAGGACTGGGGATTTCATCCCACCCGGATCTCTAAGAAATCCCCAAGCTCCGGGTCCCAAAGTGGATTTTAGTAAATCATGAGGAAACTGAAATGCCAGTTTCCTCCCAAACAAGCAAATACCCCGGAGCCCCTCAACCTGCCTGGTTGAGAATCCTGTATTCATACACTGGTGGGGTACCACACTACCACACCCTCCACACTCCTCTCCTGTACATAGTGCTCACTGTCATACCCTCTACACTCCTCTCCTATACATAGTGCCCACTGTCGTACCCTCCACACTCGTCTCCTGTACATAGTGCCCACTGTCATACCCTCCACACTCCTCTCCTATACATGGTGCCCATTGTCAAACCCTCCACACTCCTCTCCTGTACATACTGCTCACTATCATACCCTCTACACTCCTCTCCTATACATAGTGCCCACTGTCATACCCTCCACACTCCTTTCCTATACATACCGCCCACTGTCATACCCTCCACACTCCTTTCCTATACATAGTGCCCACCACATACCCTCTACACTCCTCTCCTGTACATACTGCTTACTGTCCTACTCTCCACACTTCTCTCCTGTACATAGTGCCCACTGTCATACACTCCACACTCCTCTCCTGTACATACCGCTCACTGTCATACCCTCCACACTCCTGTCCTGTACATACTGCTCACTGTCATACCCTCCACACTCCTCTCCTATACATAGTGCCCACTGTCATACTCTCCACACTCCTCTCCTATACATAGTGCCCACTGTCATACCCTCTACACTTCTCTCCTATACATACTGCTCACTGTCATACCCTCCACACTCCTCTCCTGTACATACTGCTCACTGTCATACCCTCCACACTCCTCTCCTGTACAAACTGCCCACTTTCATAAACTCCTCTATTGTACATAGTGCCGGCTGTCATACCATCCACACTCCTCTCCTGCACATACTGCTCACTGTATCATACCCTCCACACTCCTCTCCTATACATAGTGCCCACTGTCATACCCTCCACACTCCTCTCCTATACATAGTGCCCACTGTCATACCCTCCACACTCCTCTCCTGTACATAGTGCCCACTGTCATACCCTCCACACTCCTCTCCTATACATAGTGCCCACTGTCATACCCTCCACACTCCTCTCCTGTACATAGTGCCCACTGTCATACCATTCACACTCCTCTCCTGTACATAGTGCCCACTGTCATACCCTCCACACTCCTCTCCTGTACATACTGCCCACTGTGTCATACCCTCCACACTCCTCTCCTATACATAGTGCCCACTGTCATACCCTCCACACTCCTCTCCTAAACATAGTGCCCACTGTCATACCCTCCACACTCCTCTCCTATACATAGTGCCCACTGTCATACCCTCCACACTCCTCTCCTGTACATAATGCCCACTATCATACTCTCCACACTTCTATCCTGTGCCTCTTACCCATAAAAACAGTTCTTTATAATTATACTGAATATCCTCAATGTTTCGAGCTCTAGAATGGACACTCTTTTGTTAGTTCAACTAAAGGAAATCTTCTCAGTCCTCATATTTGTTCTGCCCCATTATTGGTACTCATTTCATGTTGTGATTTCTCCTGTGATGTATAGAGGAACATCGGGGATCTCAGCTACTCTACATATAGCACTGGTAAAAAAGTGTCCCTGAAAATATTCATGAAATGTTGGCAACTATGCACTTAGGCACTGCCCAAGGGCCACAGGGTCAGTAGGGGGCCCCATGAGAGGCTCCTGGGATCCTGTGATAATAAAGCGGTAGTAAACTTCGCTAATATTACTACTTTTTAGAGGCCCTGAGGTAGGTTATGCCACAATGTAGCAAGTATGCACAGCATCTTAGCACATTAGAGTACACTTACCTGTCAGACCGAGCCCTCCAGTGCTGTGATCAACCCGACGGGGCCGGGCACTTCCACCTTCACCGGTCTTCCTTCTGGGTTCTGTGCCTTCCGTCACTTGCCTTGGCCGGGCTGCGTTGATGTCATTCCCACGCATGCTCATGCACATCCTCTCTCTCTCATCCTCCCTCCCTTACCCCTCACCCTTTTCTCTCATCCTCCCTCCTTTACCCCTCACTCCTCTCTCTCTCTCATCCTCCCTCCCTTACCCCTCACCCCTCTCTCTCTCTCATCTGCCCTCCCTTACCCCTCACCCCTCTCTCATCCTCCCTCCCTTACCCCTCTCTCTCTCTCTCATCCTCCCTCCCTTACCCCTCACCCTTTTCTCTCATCCTCCCTCCTTTACCCCTCACTCCTCTCTCTCTCTCATCCTCCCTCCCTTACCCCTCACCCCTCTCTCATCCTCCCTCCCTTACCCCTCTCTCTCTCTCTCATCCTCCCTCCCTTACCCCTCACCCCTCTCTCTCTCATCCTCCCTCCCTTACCCCTCACCCCGCTCTCTCTCTCTCTCATCCTCCCTCCCTTACCCCTCACCCGCTCTCTCTCTCATCCTCCCTCCCTTACCCCTCACCCCTCTCTCATCCTCCCTCCCTTACCCCTCTCTCTCTCTCTCTCTCATCCTCCCTCCCTTACCCCTCACCCCTCTCTCTCTCATCCTCCCTCCCTTACCCCTCACACCCCGCTCTCTCTCTCTCTCATCCTCCCTCCCTTACCCCTCACCCCGCTCTCTCTCTCTCTCATCCTCCCTCCCTTACCCCTCACCCCTCTCTCTCTCTCATCCTCCCTCCCTTACCCCTCACCCCTCTCTCTCTCATCCTCCCTCCCTTACCCCTCACCCCGCTCTCTCTCTCTCATCCTCCCTCCCTTACCCCTCACCCCGCTCTCTCTCTCTCATCCTCCCTCCCTTACCCCTCACCCCTCTCTCTCTCTCTCATCCTCCCTCCCTTACCCCTCACCCCTCTCTCTCTCTCATCTGCCCTCCCTTACCCCTCACCCCTCTCTCATCCTCCCTCCCTTACCCCTCTCTCTCTCTCTCATCCTCCCTCCCTTACCCCTCACCCCTCTCTCTCTCATCCTCCCTCCCTTACCCCTCTCTCTCTCTCTCATCCTCCCTCCCTTACCCCTCACCCCTCTCTCTCTCATCCTCCCTCCCTTACCCCTCACCCCGCTCTCTCTCTCTCATCCTCCCTCCCTTACCCCTCACCCCTCTCTCTCTCTCATCCTCCCTCCCTTACCCCTCACCCCTCTCTCTCTCTCTCATCCTCCCTCCCTTACCCCTCACCCCTCTCTCTCTCTCTCATCCTCCCTCCCTTACCCCCTCACCCCTCTCTCTCATCCTTCTCCCTTACCCCTCACCCCACTCTCTCTCTCTCTCTCTCTGTCATCCTCCCTCCCTTACCCCTCACCCTCTCTCTCTCTCTCTATCATCCTCCCTCCCTTACCCCTCACCCTCTCTCTCTCATCCTCCCTCTCTTACCCCTCACCCCTCTCTCTCTCTCTCATCCTCCCTCCCTTACCCCTCACACCTCTCTCTCTCTCTCATCCTCCCTCCCTTACCCCTCACCCCCTCTCTCTCTCTCTCTCATCCTCCCTCCCTTACCCCTCACTCCTCTCTCTCTCTCATCCTCCCTCCCTTACCCCTCACCCCTCTCTCATCCTCCCTCCCTTACCCCTCACCCCTCTCTCTCTCTCTCTCATCCTCCCTCCCTTACCCCTCACCCCTCTCTCTCTCTGTCATCCTCCCTCCCTTACCCCTCACCCTCTCTCTCTCATCCTCCCTCCCTTACCCTCACCCCTCTCTCTCACCCTCCCTCCCTTACCCCTCACCCTCTCTCTCTCTCTCACCCTCCCTCCCTTACCCCTCACCCTCTCTCTCTCTCATCCTCCCTCCCTTACCCTCACCCCTCTCTCTCTCTCATCCTCCCTCCCTTACCCCTCACCCCTCTCTCTCTCATCCTCCCTCCCTTATCCCTCACCCCTCTCTCTCTCTCATCCTCCCTCCCTTACCCATCACCTCTCTCTCTCATCCTCCCTCACTTACCCCTCACCCCTCTCTCTCTCATCCTCCCTCCCTTACCCCATACCCCTCTCTCTCTCATTCTCCCTCCCTTACCGCCCACGTCTCTCTCTCTCTCATCCTCCCTCCCTTACCCCTTACCCCTCACCCCTCTCTCTCATCCTCCCTCCCTTACCCCTCTCTCTCTCTCATTCTCCCTCCCTTACCCCTCTCTCTCTCTCTCTCATCCTCCCTCCCTTACCCCTCACCCCTCTCTCTCTCTCATCCTCCCTCCCTTACCCCTCACCCCTCTCTCTCTGTCATCCTCCCTCCCTTACCCCTCATCCTCTCTCTCTCTCATCCTCCCTCCCTTACCCCTCACCCCTCTCTCTCTCTCACCCTCCCTCCCTTACCCCTCACCCCTCTCTCTCTCTCTCTCATCCTCCCTCCCTTACCCCTCACCCCTCTCTCTCTCTAATCCTCCCTCCCTTACCCCTCACCCCTTTCTCTCTCTCTCTCTCATCCTCCCTCTCTTACCCCTCACCCCTCCCTCTCTCTCTCATCCTTCCTCCCTTACCCCCCAGCCCTCTCTCTCTCTCATCCTCCCTTACCCCTCACCCCTCTCTCTCTCTCATCCTCCCTCCCTTACCCCTCACCCCTCTCTCTCTCATCCTTCCTCCCTTACCCCTCACCCCTCTCTCTCTCTCATCCTCCCTCCCTTACCCCGCACCTTTCTCTCTCTCTCTCATCCTCCCTCCCTTACCCCTCACCCCTCTCTCTCTCATCCTCCCTCCCTTACCGCCCACGTCTCTCTCTCTCATCCTCCCTCCCTTACCCCTTGACCCCTCTCTCTCATCCTCCCTCCCTTACCCCTTTTCTCTCTCTCTCATCCTCCCTCCCTTACCCCTCACCCCTCTCTCTCTCTCTCATCCTCCCTCCCTTACCCCTCACCCCTCTCTCTCATCCTCCCTCCCTTACCCCTCATCCCTCTCTCTCTCTCATCCTCCCTCCCTTACCCCTCACCCCTCTCTCTCTCTCTCTCTCTCATCCTCCCTCCCTTACCCATCATCCCTCTCTCTCTCTCTCATCCTCCTTCCCTTACCCCTCACCCCTCTCTCTCTCTCTCATCCTCCCTCCCTTACCCCTCACCCCTCTCTCTCTCTCATCCTCCCTCCCTTACCCCTCACCCCTCTCTCTCAT